>JAJAGP010000890.1:0-271121 GCA_025084515.1 Ancistrus triradiatus | reverse complement strand
GTCAGTCCACGGAATGTTTTCCCAAAAGTCTTGGGGATCATCAAGATTTGTTCTGGAAAAATTGAGACGAGCTTTAATGTTCTTTTTGCTCAGCAGTGGTTTTTGTCTTGGAACTCTGCCATGCAGGCCATTTTTGCCCAGTCTCTTTCTTATGGTGGAGGCATGAACACTGACCTTGACTGAGGCAAGTGAGGCATGCAGTTCTTTGGATGTTGTTGTGGGGTCTTGTGTGACCTCTTGGATGAGTCTTCGCTGCGCTCTTGGGGTAATTTTGGTCGGCCGGCCACTCCTAGAAGGTTCAGCACTGTTCCATGTCTTCACCATTTGTGGATAATGGCTCTCACTGTGGTTCGCTGGAGTCCCAGAGCTTTAGAAATGGCTTTATAACCCTTTCCAGACTGATAGATCTCAATTACTTTCTTTCTCAGTTGTTCCTGAATTTCTGTGGATTTCGGCATGATGTGTAGCTTTTAAGGATCTTTTGGTGTACTTCACTTTGTCAGGCAGGTCCTGTTTAAGTGATGTCCTGATTGAGAACAGATGTGGCAATAATCAGGCCTGGGTATTGCTAGAGACAGTGAACTCAGGTGTGATAACCCATAGTTATGTTGTGTTTTAACAAGGGGGGCAATAACTTTTTCACATAGGGCCATGTAGGTTTGGATTTTTTTCTTCTGCATTAATGCTGCCCTCACAGAAGTGTAAATGACCTTTGCCATGGACATGGACACGGACACAACCCCATACCATGACAGAGCCTGGCTTTTGGACTTGTTGCTTATAACAGTCTGGATGGTCCTATTCGTCTTTGGTCTGGAGCACACGGCGTCCATTTCTTCCAAAAAAGATCTGGAATACGAATTGGTCTGACCACAATATAGGTTTCCACTGTGTGATGGTCCATCCTAGATTCCTCAGAATCGAGAGACGTTGACACCGCTTCTGGCCACTTTTTTGGACAGTAAAGTTGTATGTGGCATTTGTGAATGTAACCCCGTATTTTAGTGCCTAATAAAGGTTTGCCAAAGTAATCCCTTGCCCATGTGGTTCTATCAGCTATTGATGAATGACGGTTCTTGATGCAGTGCCGTCAGACTTTAGGCTTGTGTCCTTGCCGTTTATGACTGAAATTCCTCCAGATTCCTTGACTTGTTTAATGATATTATGCACTGTAGAGGGAGAAATATGCAAATCCCTTCCAGTCATGCTTTTTAAATATTTCCATAACTTTCTTAAACATTTATTGATAAACTGGAGATCCTCTGCCCACCTTTACTCCTCAAATACTCAGCCTTTCATGGATACTGCTTTTGTACCAAATCATGATTATAATCACCTGTTGACATTACCTGTTTGAAATCACATTATTATTTAGGTTATTAGCTCATTACTAGCCCTAAATTGCCCCTGTCCCAACTTTTTTTAAAATGTGTTGGAAGCCTGAAATGCAGGAAAGGATGTTTATTAACAAACGAAATTAATTTGACCAGAAATACATGAAATATATTGGGTCCTTACTGTCTACAATGAAATAAAAGTCAAAGGAAATGTAAGGAACACTACATATATTTTTCATTTGCATTTTCCATACCATCCCAACTTTTTATGATTTGTGGTTATATCAGTACATCCCAATCAGGGCTGAATGATACTGGGGAATATATTTAAACTAATTTAGTATTTGTTTTAATGTTACCATTTCACTAGAGGAAACTGTGATCACTTTTAACATTTAGTATAGACAGAATGTGACACTGACGCTGACACAATATACAGTTCAGCCCTACTCACAATAATTTAACAACTCTATCTGACATCACGAGACCTGTTCCAATGTATGTTGGTATGAGTGCATCTATTGTCTTAATAAAGGTTCTGTACTCACCTCTGGCTGTATAGCCACCCATGACATAGATCATGCCCTGGCATTCGCATGCAGAGAACTCAGTCAGAGGATCAGGCATGGAGGAAACACAGGTCCACGAATCCTGTTCAGGATAGTAGCACTCCACCGTACTTAAACAGTGCCCTCCCACTGCATACAACTTCCCAGTCACTGCCACCAGCTTAAAGTTGGCCCTAAAAACACATACACATTTATGGGTCAAGAAGTTAATCACCGAACACATGGCACTTTCCATAATGTGGTGCTTGAATGTTTGTGAGCCCTGAATGAGCTGTGAAGTCCTCAAAGTAGATAAAGAGATCCAAACTGAACAAATGACACAAGAATATTATACTCAGTCATTTGTTTATTCCAAAAAATGATCCAATATTACATATCTGTCAGTGTCAAAAGTATGTGCTTTCAGTAACTGGTGTAACCCCCTTGTGCAGCTGTAACTGTAAGTAAGGGAGCCTAGCGGTTAAGGTACTGGACTATGGACCAAAAGGTCCAGGGTTCAAATGGCACCTCTGCCAAGCTGCCACTGTTGGGTCCTTGAGCAAGGCCCTTAAGACTGTATCAATTGTAAGTCGCTCTGGATAAGGGCGTCTGCTAAATGCTGTAAATGTAAGTAAATGTTTCTATTAAATGTTGATCAGCACATCAGCTTGGAGGAAGTTTAGCCTATTTCTCTGTACAGAACAGCTTTCAGCTCTGGGATGCTGGTTTCCACACATGGACGGCTTCCACAACATTTCTACTGGATTAAGATCATAACTTTGTAGTCTTCTTTAATCATTTTTGTTAGATGGGCTTGTGTGCTTAGGGCTGCCGTCTTACTGCATGGCCAACATTCTCTTGATAATAAGTTCACAGACAGATGTCCTGACAGTTTCTTTTAGAATTTGCTGATATAATTCATATTCATTATTTATCTTTCCAGCAATGATGGCAAGGCGTCCTGGAACAGATTCTGCAAAAACAGTCTCAACCATGATACTACCACTACCATGTAACATAGTTGGGATAAGGTTACGATGTTGGAATGCAATGTTATTATTGTTTCTCCATACAGAAAACTTCTCATTTAAACCAACATGTTCCATTTTGGTCTCATCCATCCACAAAATGTTTCCAGTAACCTTTGGGATCTTTTCCAGTAACCATGTGATGAGCAGCGTCGTTCTTCTGGAGAGCTCAACAACTCTGTTTCTGAGGTCCTCAGAAAGCTGCTTTGTTTGTGCCATGGTAGCCTTCCACAAACGTGTGTTGTGAAGATCAAACTCTGGTCTTTAAATACAACAGTGTCCACTTATGCACGATTGTCATCCAATTGACTGAAAACACCTGACTCTTATCTCACAATTACCTGCTAATCCTAAAGGTTTACACACTGTAAATATTATTTAATTCAGCTGACTTCTTGCAGTTCTTTCACAAATATTGACTCCTGTTTCCACCCATTTGTTTTGTTTTGCATTTTCATCTTTCAAGGCTTTTAGCTTTCTATCCTGTTGCTTTGGTGTCTTTCTTAGTCTACCCATTATGTTTTCCTTTTATAACCTTCTGATTTTGTTTAATCTTGCACCAAATCCTAGATTTTTTTTCTGTTCAGCAATTAAATAATTACTGTTTGGTGTCATATCTGTGATTTGTTTATTTGCTCCAAAGTTGAAAAGCTGGATAAGTGTTGTGATTACATGTACTACCCAATTTTCGATGGGTACACATTCAGACAAATCCATCCTAAGCTGAATTCATCGTATCCCTAGGAGTTTAATATATACTGTACATATCATAGCACTGCCTACATTAAACACGTTTAAAACACAACTGTGGCCACGGCTTCTCCTCACTACATTTGCCAGTGGCCATCAGTCCCGCCATGTGACTCCCTACGTCATGCACTGCTGAATGCTGTACAGTATTGTAGTGCGTAGTGTACCTTAAACATGCTTAAAAGTCTTACATTAAACTACATATTACACATTTCCTGTCGAAATATCGTAAGTCAGGCCATCTTAAAACAGGGAGTACCTGTATATAGATTTTACCAGAGGTGGTAGTGAAGCATGGTATTGACTTCATCATGTCGTGGGATGTTTTCGTCTGTAGGGACTGCGAAGCTGGTCACAGTTGAAGGCAATATTTATTGAGACAAATACAGGGTAATCCTCAAAGAAAACCTGCTCCATTCTGCAACAGACCTTTTACAAGAATGGAGGCTCACCTTCCAACAAAGGCAACTAAGCCTACTACCAAAGCCACACAGGAGGGGTTCAAAACCAAGAACCACTGCACTACAGGGGTCTGCTTTTTGTTTAATTAACCTTTACATCACAACAAAAAATAAATATTTATCACATTCATATTGTTAAGACATAAATGTGTCACTCAAATCGTAAAACCCAGTTTAGTGCATTTTAACTCCAATTCCGTACTCTACAAAATGTGGAAAAGTTCAAAGAGGTGCATACTTATGCAAGGCACTGTAGCTACAAGGTAGGTTCTTCAGTTATCAACAGAGCAAGTACCTTTTCTGGTTTAGAGGAGCTATATGATGCCATTCATTTCTGGAAGGATTGTAGCAATGCGCTGCCGCAATCTCTTGACTTGTCATTCTGTATCCGCCAACGATGAAAAGGTAGTTATCAAGCACCGCCGACCCATACCCCCTGACACTGACCATGTCAGAAGGCAGATTGTTGGCAAAGTACTTCCAGCGCTGCTCCCGCTCCTCATAGTACAGCATGGACCATGGCTTATCTTCTCCAGCCAGCTCCAGACGGGTTCCTACAAAATCTCCAACTGCCACCAGCGTAGCCATGCCCCTCATACGCATCTCCATGATCTGCCCACGGAGGTCTGCTGTTAAGGTGTGGAATTCAGGCCTACGCAGCATTGGATGATAGTGGCTGCTCATGAAGGTCAGGCAGGCCGTGCGCAGCTCAAGCATCCCGTAGACCTCTGAGAGGTTGAAGAGGTCGACACAGTTGTCAAGTTTAATTTCGGACAGGAGGAGCTTGAGAATGGGGGTCACTTGGAGGAAGGAGGCTGTCTCGATGAGATCCTCCAGTGTTTCATTGACCACCTGGAGTTTGGACGTGTTGATGAACTCGAGGACGAGCTCCAGGCCTGGTCCACTTAATCCTTTCAACTGCACTGAATCCTCTCCGGACTCTCTCATCCCAGAGCTGTACAATGCTCGGAAATAGTCGCTCTGCTCGATTAGTTTGCTCTTGGTCACGTTATATGATCTGTCATCCATAACAATCTCAATAAGATCCTCTGGCTCTAACATGATGCCGTTTGGTCAGGTGTAGTTCTTTTCGGTGGAAAGCTCAACTTTGTTGTAACTTATTTTGCTGTTTACATTTCCACATAAGGCTAAGCTGCTGGGACCAGTTATGAAGCCTTTATATGGAAATGTTTATCTGGTGCATGGAGAGCTAAGTGTGCAGCAAAAATGTAAAGTAAGAAGCAAACTTTCTGACGTAAAAGTATTTGTAAAAGTAATTTAAGTATGGCAATGCCGAAAACACGTTGCTTTGGAAATGTTTTAGCTATAAAATGTATCGACAACTAGGCTGGCGCATGCTGGCGTACTACGAAGTACTAGTATACAGCGTAATACATTTTAACGTTACTAGTTTGACCTATTAATATATACTGTACATGCATAATTACATATATATATATACAAAAAAGTCTCCCATTGTATGGAAGAGGTCACTTCGCTTATTCTCCGTCCATCTTTACAGGAACCATCACCAAAACACGAATAAATAAAAATATTTATGAAAATATATCGTTAACTACTTTCCCATTCTCGAAACATTTAGCGTTGCTTCCTGTTTTGGGCAGGCACTGTGTACACCTCGTCCCAAATCGCACACTACCTTACCATAGAGTGCACAGATACTTCATGCAGTTAGATAACTACCTAGAAAGAAAGTATGCGATTTGGGACTTAGCACAAATTTAAACCGTTTTGCTCTGATTTGTTTCTTCACCCAATTTGATATCAGAATTACTAAAAATAAATAGAATACGACTTTTTAACGCTGTACTTGTACATGTAATTAATTAGCTGAGATGTTGAATAAATACGAGTTTGATACGGTTCCGTTCACATATGTCTCTCGGATGGAAACAGCTCCGTGTCAGTATAACGAAACGAAGCTCTTCTTTCTACACAGAGATCAAGTCTTCATAATAATGCTTTTACAAAACCTATTTGCGCGTTTAACATTTTATCTCGATAAAGTATTTCTCATTGAATGCACATAATGATTGGGATATTCCGACAGGGCAAGATATTGCGGCTCGTGTTTTGTCGGAGTTGTTTTGTTTGTGGACGCTGATGCTTTTTCAAAACCTTCCACTACATTGTTGTTGCGTTCTGCAGATCGGGACATAACTATCTGGACTTGTTTTGGCGGAATGGGGGAAAAGCCTTTGAGGGTGTAAGTTTTAGATATGATTTGTAAAATATTTTGACTTGATTTAAACGCCGGTGCGTATTTTCCAGACACATCTGCAGCCGCAGTCTGTTTGATAGAGAACTACGGTAAAGCCACGTGTTGTTTTTAACCTTAGATTCTTCTGATCTGTTTTTGTTTTGTTTGTTTTGTTTTGTTTTGTTTTGTTTTGTTTAGGCTCGCTTGTGGCGACGTCGAAGGCAAACTCACTGCGTTGTTCAACCGGGTGAACACAATCCAGAAGAAGAGTGGACAGTTTGATGTAGGTTTATGTGTGTAAGCGTCTGATTCAGAGATAAACATAGACCTTTCTTAATGTTTGTTGTGTTCCAGTTACTTTTATGTGTGGGAGATTTCTTCGGTACGTCCCCAGAGGCTGAAGCTGAGTGGGAGGCATACAAGTCTGGAGCTAAGAAAGGTATAGGTCACAACACTGCTTTACAAACAAATGTACATCCTATCAGAGTAATTTAACTTCTTCCACCAAAAGTAGTTGTATTTAAATGTGCCCTTTTATTTACGTTTAAGCTCCCATCCACACCTACATTCTGGGAGCTGCAAACCAGGAGACGGTGAAGTATTTTCCCAGTTCTGATGGCTGTGAACTGGCTGAAAATATCATCTACCTGGGTGAGTGACCTTCATTTGGCTTTCTAACATAATGAATGGGCATGCTGTAGTAGCACATTCCCTTGTTGATAACATAAGGAAAAGTATGGGTAATGAGCTTAATCTCACACTGAAAAACCATAATTACTTTCACTCCTACACATTCAAAGGAACAATATGTAATTGGACCATCTATACTGTTATGTTACACTTGCCATGCACTATATTTCAGATGTCTGAAATGCCCATATAAAGATTAAAACTATTAGTGTGGTTCTGAACCTGCCTGGGAGCAGACGCATTTGTATTTTGCTCCCATGCGCAGTGAGAAGATGGTTAGCATGGAAGTCAAAGTCTCTAAAGATCACGCAGTCTACAGTTAGATTCTATTTCCATTGCCAACAAACTATTTAGAAGGCATATCTGAAATAAACAAAAGCAATGACTCCTACAGTAGGAAAAATGTACATCCAAATCCACACGATAATGTATTAATAACCACAGAACCAGGGTTCTGAATGGATAAATAATCCTCATGTCTGTGTGGATTTCCTCGGGATGTTCTGGTTTTCTCCCATGTACCAAATGCATGCATTATGCCAACTGGCATTACAAGAGAAGAAGGTTGTTATGTTGGAAAGCGAGTGGTGCATTGAGTGTTTTGTGTTTTCGTAGTGTGAGATTACCCTAATTAACCACAAATACATGTAAACTTTTAAATGTATTTTCCACCGGGTGCTTTTCCTGGACCTGACTGTAAATAAACACTGCTGTTGTGTACTATCACCATCCTGGCCAATGTCAGTCATGTGGGTGTTTTGATAGCTGCACACTGATATTTAAACCTGATACATAAATCATTGTGACTTGTGAATCAGTTGTGCCAAATTATTTCATGTAAATTTTGTAATATGTGACAGTGTAGTGTTTATCATGCAGCTGATTCTTTGGATTTCAGGACGAAGAGGTGTTTTCACTGGAGCTTCAGGCCTTCAGATCGCATATGTCAGTGGTAGGGAGGCCCAGCAAGAGCCAGCACCTGCTCACTGCTTTACCCCTAAAGACCTTACGGCTCTCCTCACTCCTCTGGTGTCTAACTCCAAGTTTAAAGGGGTTGACATCCTTTTGACCTCTCAGTGGCCTCGAGGAGTGTGGCAGTATGGAAACACCCCGGCAAGTACTACTTCACGTGGCAAGCTAAGAACATTTCAAACGTGCCATCTATAGCCATGTCTTTTTATTCTCTTAATCAGGAAGTCGACACAAAGTTTTGTGGTGTTTCCTCCGTTGGAAATATGGCAGAAAAGCTGAAACCTCGGTACCATTTTGCCGGGTTGGAAGGGGTTTACTATGAACGACTGCCATATAGGTTTGTATTTTAGACTGATAGCTAGTGAGTTCTTTAAAGGTTTTAATGGTGGGTGGCTTGTGTTCAAGGAGTTTTGGTTTGCTTTTACCTGCTGTCGCTACTTGTGGTGTCTCAAAATTGGCAGTAATGATAGTGTGCACTCTTTGCAAGTAAATCATGCTTTGTTTATGTGCTGTCTACCAAAGATGCTGAAAAATTACATTTACAGCATTTAACAGACGCTCTTATCCAGAGCGACTTACAATTGATACAGTTTTACAATCCAAGCAATTGTGGGTTAAGGGCCTTGCTCAGGGACCCAACAGTGGCAGTTTGGCACAGGTGGGATTTGAACCCTGGACCTTGTGGTCTATAGTCCAGTACCTCACCCACTAGGTTACCACAGTCCCACCTGTAACCAGTCGCCCAAACAGGGACTTGAACCCTGGACCCTCAGATTAAAAGTCTGATGCTCTACCGACTGAGCTATTCGGGCTCTATTAATATATAAATATATTAATATAGAAAATTACCTGCCTTAATATGGAGAATGCAAATGAGGTTAGATTTCTGGTTCAGATGTGTAAATATTTGGCCCATATTTATGTTATGGTGGCATTTGAGAGCTTGGACGCTTGGACATCAATTAAAATTATTTAATCTCTGCTGTATTTTTGTTTCACTCCACAGGAACCATATGGTTCTTCAAGAGAATGCACAACATGTCAGCAGGTTTATTGCGTTGGCAACGGTAAACAACCCTAATAAGAAAAAGGTAAGTGTATTGGCTTATTAGGTCTAAGATATGTAAATTTCAGGTATATGTTTTTTTTAGAAAATATAAACTTAGTCATGTGTGTTCTCTCTTTTAGTATTTGTATGCATTTAACATTGTCCCAATGAAGAGTATGGACCTGGCAGAATTGGTCAAACAGCCTCAGGATGTTACAGAGAACCCTTACAGGAAACCAATGAAAGAAGGCAAGAAAGACAAGCCTCCTACCTTTGTACTTGCTGAAGAGGTTTGTGTTCACAGCATTTTTTGTATTCACATTTGATTTTCTAGTCTATTATATGATGTTTCTGATATATGTTTGAAACAAAGGTAGTCATTTCAGATCTCCTGTTGAGCAGGAGCAGCCTGTTTCCCAGTTCTTCTTTGATCTGGGCCAAAACAAGCAACAGCATCAGGGGCACCAGCGGCATCATGGTGGAGGGAGGAAGAGGCAGTCTGATGGAGATGGATCTTTTCAGCCCAAACAACCTCGCAAACCCCGTGAGGCAAATGTGTCTCCTGTTGATAGGTTTATTAGTTCGAAATCATGATACAGAGTTTAGTCGTTTGTTTAGATACCCATTGCACAAATAGCATGTCTGAAGGGACAAAAGTCATTGAAAGTAGTTGGAATTTGTGGGAACGAGGTAGAAATATTGCCATAAGAAATAGTGGAAAAGAGGCTCTTGCTGTTCGAATAGTCACTATTCATGCCATTTTCCAGAACAAGCTACAGGTATTATGTGAACAGGTAGTTGGGACCTGTACCACAACCAAGAGATATACAGTGGGGGCCAAATGTCCGAGACCACTTGTGAAAATGCTTGTTTGGATCTTTGTGTGGTAGTCTTCATACTGTAGCAGGATAATGACCCAAGACAACTGCAAGAAGCTGAGGGGATGTTGACTGTCATGGACTTTCCACAGTCACCTAAACTAAACCCCGTCAAACATTCATGGGTGCACTTAAAGATAGAGAAAGCCAAACATTCAGTAGCATCGTGATGGTCTTTGAAACATTGTGAAATCATGCTGGGATAACAGGGATTGTCATATTTTGCCAAACTGGTGGTGTCAGTATCAGCTTGAGTGATGTTATTGCAGCAAAAGTGGAACATGCCAAATACAAAATTCTGAAACTTACCAAAATGTCTTTAAATTCAACTTTTGACTTAAATTGTTATGCTGATTTGTATGATTTTGTTGAAAAACATTGTATTCAATTCAAGAAAAATGCAAGGTATAGCATAACTAGCATTTTTCCTAGTGGTCTCAGACTTTTTGGTGTGTTTAAACTGGAACATGTTAGAATATTAAACACCTAAGATAAGTATTCTTGATAGCATCAGAAGTCAGTTGGCAGCACGACTTTTGTCTGGTTGACGGAAAATCACCGGTGACCGCAGAATCAACAACCTGTTTAGTTACTTGACTGTTATAGATAGCTCTTGATCTGTCTATCCTAGGCACTACAACCCACTGAATTCATATGTATTCATGGATAATTGTATATACTGGTCCTTCTCAAAAAAATTAGCATATTGTGATAAAGTTAATTCTTTCCGTAATGTAATGATAAAAATTAAACTTTCATATATTTTAGATTCATTGCACACCAACTGGAAATATGTCAAAGTCTTTTGTTGTTTTCTATAACAAAATTAGCATATTTTCATCCGACCAATAAAAGAAAAGTGTTTTTAATACAAAAAAAGTCAACCTTCAGATTATTATGTTTCATTTTATGCACTCAATACTTGGTCGGGAAATCCTTTGCAGCCAGAAATGACTGCTTCAATGCGGCGTGGCATGGAGGCAATTCAGCCTGTGGCACTGGCTGAGGTGTTATGGAGGCCCAGGATGCTTCGATAGCGGCCCTTACGCTCATCCAGGAGTGTTGGGTTTTTTTTCTTGCGGTCTCTCAACTTTCTCTTCACAATATCCCACAGATTCTCCATCGGTGTTCAGGTCAGGGAGAGTTGGCAGGCCAATTGAGCACAGTAATACCAAGGTCAGTAAACCATTTACCAGTTGGTTTTGGCACTGTGAGCAGGTGCCAGGTCGTGCTTGAAAAATGAACTCTTATCTCCATAAAGCTCTTCAGCAGATGGAAGCATGGAAGTGCTCCAAAAATCTCCTGATAGCTAAGATGCCCATTGACCCTGCCCTTGATAAAACACAGTGGACCAACACCCAGCAGCTGACATGGCACCCCAGACCATCACGACTGTGGGTACTTGACAAAACACCAGGGACTTCAGACATTTTGGCATTTCCTGTCTTCCCCAGTCTTCCTCCAGACTCTGGCACCTTGATTTCCGAATGACATGCAAAATTTGCTTTCATCCGAAAAAAGGGACTTTGGACCACTGAGCAACAGTCCAGTGCTGCTTCTCTGTAGCCCAGGTCAGGCGCTTCTGCCGCCGTTTGGTTTCAAAAGTGGCTTGACCTTGGGAATGCGGCACCTGTAGCCCATTTCCTGCACACGCCTGTGCACGGTGGCTCTGGAATCGGCCCTTTCTCCACAGTCCTCCTCAGGGTCCGCGTCACCTCTTTCTCGTTGTGCAGCGTTTTCTGCCACACTTTTTCCTTCCCACAGACTTCCCACTGAGGTGCCTTGATACACAGCACTCTGGGAAACAGCCTATTTCGTTCAGAAATTTCTTTCTGTGTCTTACCCTCTTGCTTGAGGGTGTCAATGTTGGCCTTCTGGACAGGCAGTCAGGTCGGCCCAGTCTTAAGTCTTACCATGATTGCGGTTTTGAGGAAGTAATGAAACCAGGCCTGGGAGTTTCAAAAGCCTCAGGAATCTTTTGCAGGAGTCAATTCGTTGATTCAGATGATTAGGTTAATAGCTCGTTTTAGAGAACCTTTTCATGATATGCTAATTTTTGTGAGATTTTTGGGTTTTCATGAGGCTGTTATGCCCAAAATCATCAGTATATTAAAACAATAAAAGACTTGAAATATTTCAGGTTGGTGTGCAATGAATCTGAAAATATATGAAAGTTTTAATTTTTATCATTACATTACGGAAAAAAATTAACTTCATCACAAGATGCAAAGTTTTTTGAGAAAGGACCAATATGTAAATGCTTTGTACCAGAATTTCAGTTAATTCTTAGGAAGAAGGATTTGAGACCTCCAGTCCAGTCTCCAGTTTTTTACAGTTTACATTTCTTTTTATCTATCATCTTGACCCTCAGCTTCAGCCTACTGGACCATGTTGGTTCTGTTTAGCCAGTCCTGAGGTGGAAGAACGCACCTTGTCATTAGTATTGGGACACACGTGAGTTCATAGTCTGAAACATTTGAGGATTAAACTGAACTATGTGAAATAGGATGGATGTGAACAATAATGTTGTCTTCCTCAGTGTTACATGGCTCTGGCTAAAGGTCTGCCTGCACACCACACCTTGTGCTGGTGCTGCCCATTGGCCATTACCAGTCGGTGGTGGAGCTGCCTTCTGACGTGGTGGTGGAAGGAGCTTTCAGAAATATAAAACTGCTGTTCGGAAATCTACAAGAGCCGCGCGGCTGGCGTGTTGCGTTCTGTTACGAGAGGAATTACCACCGTAGTCAGCATCTTCAGCTTCAGGTGCTCCATTCTTTTGACCTTTCATTCTGTGCTTACTGCTTTGTCTTAAATCATTTTCTCATATTATGTTATAGTTCCACTGTAGCATATGGGTGGCTAAAGCGTGTGCCTTATGCAATCATTTTACCAAACTTACTGAGTATTTGAAAGTATTTGAAAGTAGTTTATATTCATTACAAAGAATAGGTTTATAATGATCAAAAGTAGACAACTTATTACTCAGTCTATTTTTATTCTGAATGTTATTTCAAACTGAGTCAAAAACTGTGTTATTCTGGGCAACAAGCATTATGTTTGTGATTGTAACGTACATTGAGTTGGGACACTGATCAGGCATCATAGCATTAAAAACCACAGACAGGTGAAAGTGAGTAAACTGGACAATGTGATGCTATGGACAGTTTTCTTCAAACCTTGGGTCCTGGTGTGTGGAGGTTATTTTGACTACTTAAACATTGTTTCAGACCAAGTATTACCCCTTTACCCCTTCACGGGCGTATTATTCCCTAACTATTCCTATACTGAAAAGCTGTTCAGGAGTAGTTTGAGGAACATAAGAGTTTAAGTTGAAATTGGCTCCCAAACTCCCCAGATCTCAATCCGATCAAGCATCTGTGTGATGTGTTGAGAAGAAACCGGTTCTGATCCATGGAGGTCCTAACTCACAGTTAACAGAACTTAAAGGATCTGTTGATAACAACTTAGTGCCACTGGACACCTTCAGAGGTCTTGTGGAGTCCATGTCTGAATGGATCAGAACTTTGGCAGCACAAAGGGGACCTAAGATATTAGGCAGGTGGTTTGAATGTTATGGCTGATTGGTGCGTATGGTAATATGTTTACAGTCCTATAATGGTCTTCTAATTAGTTTTGGGTAACAGAGAAAAATGAGGTCTGCTTTTTTGTAGGTTTTTCTGAAATGGAGTAAGTGACATGTATATGGCTCAGCATTGAAGATGTCATACTTGTGTCCATTTTCCATGTATTTGTCCGTGACAGTTGCCCAGACGGACAGACCTGTTGAGACCCAAGGTCTGTCCAGCAGCATCACGAAGATTAAACTATTTGTGCCTGACTGGTATAACGTACATCAGGGAAAAGCTTTGAATATACTTTTCCATTTACAGGATCAAGTACATTTATAAGTCATCAGTTTAAGTCTGAACAGATGAACATCATCTGTGCTGAAGATCTCAGAGTCTGAGGGATATTCCCAGTGATGACCAGCATTTACATATAGCTTTTTATGCCATGTTAGCTTTCATTACATTAACTATATTAGTTAGGTAGGGATGACTGCACCACTCAGTATTATACAAAGGTGTCATTTTGTCATTATTTAGTAATTTAAGAGGACAGTATTAGATGCTGTGCAACACCTAAAACAGTGCTGGAAATGCCTTTATATATTCAAAAGTTTTGTGGAACACCCAAAACGTATTGACATTACAACATCCTTTGTTCTTCTAAGAGGGCTTTCTTCTAGATTTTGGAACATGACTGCTTCTGATGTTAAACAATAAGCCCTGGCTCACATTTGGCATTCAAGGTGTCATGGAGTCGAGGTCAAGGTTCTGTGCAAGCCAGTTCTCAAAGGTTCTCAATCAAAGTTGGCAAACCAATTCCTTATGGAGGTTGTTTAAGGACATCGGGGCAGAAAGTTGATGAACTGACTTGTTGGAAGTGGAAACCTATAAATGTCATATTGAGAGTCACTGGAGTATTCAGTACAACCCATGATCCTGCCACTGTGCTTTAATGGAGAATCCAGAAAGGAGTGTCGCCGAAACCGCAGAATTCAATACTTAGAAGGGGTGTCCACAAGCTTTTGTCTGTATAGTCTATTTTCTCATTCTTAAGTCTCACTATCCTTTCTGAGACTACAAAATGAGTGTGGGAAGTCTTTTGTTGTTTTCCTGGTATGCTCGGTCCTGAAAAAGTACACTACCTAGTTCTAAAATTACGTTTTCTGGCCCTCGTACACCTGGAAATAACATCTGGAGTTTTGTGTGATATTATCGGTATAGCACATCAACATTTCCTCATTGTGGTTTTCTATTCACCCAGTTGTCACTTCTGCTTGTGAAGCATGGTGTTACACGTGTGTAGCTTGCGTATAACGTTCTAACACCTCTGTATGTCCTGTGTGTCCACTGGTGCCAGGTGGTGCCTGTGCCCATGGAGACGTGCACCACAGAGGACATTAAAGAGGCCTTTATGGTGCAGGCTCAGGAGCAGCAAATGGAGCTGATGGAGATTCCAGAGCACACAGATCTGAAACAGGTACAACTACTCCACCATTGCCATGCAACTAACTGAAATGGCATTCCCCCCAGCTTATCTACGGTATAAGGCTGGATGCTTTGTACGGCTCTATATACAAAGAGAGAATTTTAGTAATACGATGTGTGTTCCCTTTGTCAAAGATTGCTCCACCCGGAACTCCCTACTTCTATGTGGAGTTGGATACAAATGAGAAGTTGTTCTATCGCATCAAGAAGAACTTTCCCTTGCAATTTGGCAGGTAGGTGATGATGTTAGAATTACACTGTATGAAGGATCGTATATATTGTGTACAGGTTTGAGTCAATATTGTGTTGGTGTGCCCCCAAAGGGAAGTGCTGGCTAGCGAGGCGGTGTTAAACATCCCAACTCGGTCAGACTGGAGAGAGTGTAAAAGCAGCAGAGAGGAAGAGGAGTCGCTGACCAAGCAGGTCCGCTCTGGCTTCCAGCCTTTCGACTTCACCATGGATGACTAAACATGCTGAAAATCCGTGCTGTTCATTGATCTGAACACTCGCACCAATGACTGCTCTTGTCATTTTGTTTTCAGTGCAGACTCTCCCAGATTTTCTTTTTTATGCTTTTAAATTGAACAGAGCTCTTAGTGTCATTGATTTGTGACTGTCAGAGACTTCCACAGATGTATGACTGGAGGATCTTTCTTTGCCAGGACTGTTTTTAAATGAATGTTTGGGATGAAACAGAGTCTGTTAATATTGTCTGTTGTACAGAGTGTCTGTTTTACCTGACATTTCATTATTAAAATGTTTTCTGAAATATTCATACTCTGAATAGGGTCTGTTACTTTTCTCAGTAACCCTTACCTTGCTCAGTCACATTAGCAGCTGCTCTTATCCACAGCAACTTACTATTAACCTGAGCAGTTAAATGTTAGGGGCCTTGCTAATGGCAACAATGGCAGAGAGCCAGAATGTGGCCCTCGACTGTGTTTTACTGCTTTAATTTTGCTTTAACTTAGCAACTGCAAAGTGTGGAATTGACTGTACTTACAGTGGTGCTTAAGTTTGTGAACCCTTTAGAATTTTCTATATTTCTGCAAAAATATGACCTAAGCATCATCAGATTTTCACACAAGTCCTAAAAGTAGATAAAGAGACAACAATTTTAGACTTAGTCATTTATTTATTGAGGAAAATTGTCCATTATTACATATTAATGAGTGGCAAAAGTATGTGACCCTTTGCTTTCAGTATCTGGTGTGACTCCCCCTGTGCAGCAATAACTGCAGCTAAACGTTTCCTGTAGCTGTGGATCAGTCCTGCACACCGGCTTATAGGAATTTTAGCCCATTCCTCCGTACAGAACAGCTTCAGCTCTGGGATGTTGGTGGGTTTCCTCACATTAGCTGCTCACTTCAGGTCCTTCCACAACATTTCCATTATATTAAGGTCAGGACTTTGACTTGGCCATTCCAAACATGAACTTTATTCCTCTTTAACCATTCTTTGGTAGAACAGCTTGTGTGCTTAGGGTCGTTGTCCTGCTGCATGACCACCTTCTCTTGAGATTCAGTTCATGGACAGATGTCCTGACATTTTTCCTTTAGAATTCTCTGATATCATTCAGAATTCATTGTTCCATCAATGATGGCAAGCTGTCCTGCCCAGATACAGCAAAACAGGCCCAAATCATGATACTACCACCGACATGTTTCACAGATGGGATAAGGTTCTTATGCTAGAATGCAGTGTTTTCCTTTCTCCAAACATAACGCTTTTCTTTTAAACAAAAAGTTCTATTTTGGTCTCATCCGTCCACAAAACATTCTTCCAATAGCCTTCTGGCTCGTCCACGTGATCTTTAGCAACTGCAGACCAGCAGCAATGTTCTTTTTGGAGAGCAGTGGCTTTCTCCTTGCAATCCTGCCATGCACACCATTGTTGTTCAGTGTTCTTCTGATGGTGGACTCATGAACATTAACATTAGCCAATGTGAGAGAGGCCTTCAGTTGCTTAGAAGTTACCCTGGGGTCCTTTGTGACCTCGCCAACTATTACATGCCTTGCTCTTGGAGTGATCTTTGTTGGTCGACCACTCCTGGGGAGGGTAACAATGGTCTTGAATTTCCTCCATTTGTACACAATCTGTCTGACTGGATTGGTGGAGTCCAAACTCTTTAAAGATGGTTTTGTAACCTTTTCCAGCCTGATGAGCATCAACAACTCTTTTCTGAGCTCCTCAGAAATCTCCTTTGTTCGTGCCATGATACACTTCCACAAACACGTGTTATGAAGAGCAGACTTTGATAGATCCCTGTTATTTAAATAAAACAGGGTGCCCACTCACACCTGATTGGCATCCCATTGATTGAAAACACCTGATTCTAATTTCTCCTTCAAATGAACTGCTAATCCTAAAGGTTCACATACTTTTGCCACTCACTAATATGTAATATTGGATCATTTTTATCAATAAATAAATGACCCAGTATAATGTTTTTGTCTCATTTGTTTAATTGGGTTCTCTTTTTCTACTTTTAGAACTTTATATTTATGCAGAAATATAGAAAATTCTAAAGAGTTCACAAACTTTCAAGTACCACTGTAGATTGACCAAGATCAAACCATGGTTCACTAGTTTAACCCAGTGGTAAAATATTATTGAAATGCTATTAGAAGTATTTTGACAGAAAGCAATGTGTGACCTCAATACTGTGTTGCAAGCTTCTGTGACTTGCAGGAAAGTCAGTGAGGTGGTGGTAGATGTGTGAATAAACATGGGTGTCTAAAGTGAACCACAATCAGCAGATCTGTTTGATGACTGCCTATTTAAAAGACTTTAAGGGGGTGTCCAGCATCACAGAAGAAGCCTTTGGGGCTTCCTGCTAGAGTAGGCAACCATGTCATTGCATTTATCATCATCAGTTGATGCGATAGATGGTACACATGTCTGCTATTGGTACATAGATGTAGTCTGTTTAATTTTAAGAAATCCTATGAGTAGAATTATTTTTATTAATACAGCAGTCACGAAAGTATAATATTAAAAATTAATCCTGTGATACTGGACTGATGGTGATAACCTGTAGTAGAATATATGATGAACTTATTATTATTATTATTAACTTTGATCAGTCCTTCTCTAAGGTTTGCTCTTTGATGGAAGAAGTTTTGTGTTGCTTCTCCAAAGTTTTCTGTGGCTTGATCTCTATGATCAGCATTAGGTCTGTAATGCTAGTCTGAGGGTGTTCAGTGTATGGAGTGAATCTCAGATCCAGAGGATTTTTTCTCCATTGCTGTCATGGGGGGGCTCTGGTACCCATTCTGTAAGTGTGCGCTGGAAGTAATGCCAGGACATCGCTGGGCTGGGTAGGAGTTGGTGGTACTCCCTTGCTCAGACACAGCCAGTCATGTCTGGGCGTGGCTGTCAGAACACTGCCCAGAAGATGCTGCAGGGACTCCACAGGAGCCTACCCTGGAATTACAGAACATCTGCATGGGTTTACTCTGGGTACACTGGTTTCCTTCCACATTCCAAAGACACGTTAGGTTAACTGGTTGCACTAAATTGGCCCAGTATGAAGGTCTCTAAATAATAATAATAAAAAAAGAAACTAAAGTTACATCAAAAGTTTAATAGGGAAAATTACAATTAGCAAGAAGTGTTACACAAAATGCATTGTGTTTTCAGCATTCCTCTATAAGGCAGACGTAATAACAGCTTTTAATCGGTCCTTAAAATAAGGATAAATTGAATTACTATAAAGGAGGCAAGGTGGCTCAGTGAGTAGCACTGTTGCCGCACAGTGAGAAGTAGAGGTGGGCGGATCGATCCAAATATCGATAATATCGATATTAAACTCTGGTATTGATATTGAGCAATACTCGTGTAAAAACATCGATACTCAAGCTTTTTTCTCTCACGCACTGATGAGGATTCACCGAAGTCTGCTCTCTGTCTGTATGAGTAGATCTTCGCTGGGTCACACAGCATGGAGCAGTGCACTCGCCCCCCTCTCGCCTTTTGTTGTTGCACCGTCACATGGCTCAGCCAATCAGCCATGCAGGTATTTTCAGCCTGGCCCGCCCACTCAGCGCCCTTCTCCATCACTTATTGTTTTTATTTTGTTTAAAGCTAGAAGTGCACTGAATGGAAGAAATTCCTTATTCTTTGTATTATTTTCTTGTATTGTTCGACTTGAAAAAAAGAACAAGTTTGAAACTGGTTACAGTATTTGTTGTGGTGTGTTAATTTTGTTGCATTGTGGTTTGTCAGCCCTCTGCCTCAGGAGATTTTGTTTTAAGTTGTGTTGAGTGATATTTTTTTACACTCTGTTTATTTAAGAAAAAACAGAATTGCACTGAAAGGAAGAAAATTCCTTATTTTTTTATTGTTTTTCCTAAGAACAATTCTATTTGAAAAAAGAAAGAAAGAACTAGAAAAGATGTCTAGTGAGGGGAGAATTTTTATTTTATTTTTGTATTGTGGTTTCTCCTTTTCTACCTCAAAAAAGATTTATTTTCCTAATGTTAAGGCAAACTTTGTTTTGTTACTGTTCCATTGTTTCTAAACAAAATGTTGATTGTGATAATAAAGTATTTTGTTGTCACGTACAATGTTTGGGGAAATTCTATCCTAAGTCTTTTGGGTCCTTTGGATCTATAAAGCTTAAATATTAAAAAGTATCGGTATCGGCAGTACTGGCCCTGTATTTACTTGGTATCGGATCGATACCAAAATTCCCGATATCGCCCAGCTCTAATAAGTACACCCCATGTACAACCCCTGGCAAAAAGTATGGAATCACCAAAAAATGGTCCACAAGAAGGCTCCGACCTGCAAAGCTGATCTGGCAACTGCTATCAAAGAGAGTTGGCACCAAATTGATGCAGAATACTGTTTGTCACTCATCAAGTCCATGCCTCAGAGACTGAAAGCCGTTCTAAAAGCCAAAGGTGGTGCAACTAAATACTAGTGATGTATTTTGAATGGTCTTTTGTTTATCTGTTTTTTATGATTCCATACTTTTTTCCTCAGAATTGAGTGATTCCATATTTTTTTCCCTGTGCTTGGTCAATAAAAGTAACATTCACTGACTTCCACAATGTTTTCTCTTCATTTCTTTGAGTGTTCCTGAAAGCCAACAAGTTGCACTTTGGAATGACCCTTATTATTGTATCATGTTTTTGATCTGAGTTTGTTTTACAGAATGAAATGTCTGAATGAGTGCTCATCCAAGACTGGTGATTCCATACTTTTTGCCAGGGGTTGTATCTATGGCTCAACCGACGTAATAAACACCAACTACTAGCGCGCTTAAGGACTTTTAATGTGGAGTCTGTGTTGGATGCAGGTCTCGGCGTCACGGGTCACGCTGAAATCACGGGAACACTTCTACGGAGATGTTTACGGAATATTAATCTTCTAATCGTGATTTAAACGTTTTAATATCTTGTCGAAATTCAGCGGTGAATGAAATGGATGAGGATGGGTTACCGATCGTGGGTTCTGGGGTAGATCTGACCAAGGTGAGCTGGTTACTTTCACTTTATGTCGCACCTGCAGCTGATTATTATTTGCTTACATGTTGGAAGAGACATTACGTAAGAGTATCCTAATGCAATATAAGGTTCTTGTCATTAGGTTCCAGCCATCCAGCAGAGGAGAATCGTTGCTTTCCTCAACCAGTTCATCGTGCACACTGTCCGCTTTCTCAACCGCTTCTCCACTGTCTGCGAAGAGGTACAGCCTGCTAGTGCTAGCATGATGGTTATGGGCTTTAAGAGGATCCAGCATTCTCAGCATAACCACGCAAGAGTAGGAGTGCTGTATTCATACTGTAACTGTCAGCGCCTACGTATAGGCTTTCCGTTCTCATATCGTGTTAAAGGGCGTCTTTAATATGCTCTCGCCGGCCACTTTATTAGGTACACCTTGCTGGTACTGGGTTGGATGCCCAGTGTCACCCCCCTTGCTTCAGAACCTCATTCAATCTTCGTGGTATAGATTCAACAAGGTGCTGGAAACATTCCTTGGATATTTTGGTCGGTACTGACATGACAGCATCACACAGTTGCTATGTTTTTGTCGGCTGCAGATCTATGATGCGAATCTCATTTCCACCACATCCAAAGGTGCTCTATTGGAGCCAGTTTGAGATGATTTGAGCTTTGTGAGATGACGTGTAGAAGATGGGTACACTGGGCATAAAGGGATGGACATGGTCAGCAGCTATACTTCTGTTGTAGCCCATCTGCTACAAGGTTCGACGTGTGCTCGGAGAGGCTCTTCTGCATACCTCCGTTATAACAAGTGGTTATTTGAGTTACCTTTCTAGCACCTTGAACCAGTCTGGCCATTCTCCTCTGACAACAACAAGGCATTTTCAACCAGAGAACTGCCACTCGCTGGAGGCACTTAAGTCACCGTTCTGATACTCGGTTTGAACTTGAGCAGATCATCCTGACCATGTCTACATTACTAAATGCAGAGTTGCTGCCATGTGGTTGGTTGATTAGATGTTTGCGTTAACACACAGTTGAACAGGTGTACCTAATAAATTGGCCGGAGAATTGCACTGTATGTAGCATAGTGTAGAAAAAAACACAAGGTGGACCACCAACATCCAGCCAATCAGAACATGGAGGCCTCCTTATAGACCTGTCAGTTAGTGATGTCCAGCATTAGAATTAGTTGTTATTTTGGGGATTCATATGAATAAATCATATTCAGTATGAACTGGCAAAAGCAGTTAATGAATGTCAGAGTCAAGAGTTGTTTATTGTTTTAAAAGTCAGAAGTACGCCACCAACATCCAAGCAATCAGAGCAAGTTGGCATTTCACATTTATTGGTAATTGGGATTTGCTTTAATGACAGCATGCACTCGAGATGACTTGGACTCCACAGGTTTGTGCTGAATCTGATGCTTAATCAGGTTTAGGTCAGGTGATGTAAAGTCTGACAGTCAGCACTCCTTTTTCTTCTTGGGTCTTCAAGGAGTTGTTGCAAAGTTTGGCCCATTATACTGCTGCGGTTTGAATCCTTTTCCACAAAGATCCAAACAAGCATTTTCACTAGTGGCCTTAAGCATTAGTGACTCATTAATGAATAACAATGAGTCTTTCATAAGAATATTTAACTTAAAGGTAATTAAGGTATTTTTAAATAATGGAAGGCAATAACAGACATATTACTAAAAGACAGTCATGTAGTCTCACACAGTTATGCATACGCGTTATGTTGACCATGTCCACTTACCAGTAAAAGCTCCCCACTGTCATTGAGGCATACATTGTTATAGGATAGTATGTTTATAGGTTTTGTTCTTTCACTCGGTTGACAAAAAATAAATATTTTCATTTTATGAGCTGTATTTGTTCAAATTTTAAGTTTCAAAACGACTAATGTCAATTTCCATTAAAAAAGTATACATTTAACATCATGAAAAACTCTTTCACAGTACTCGGACCACAACTGTAAATGTTAATTACTGTCAAATTAAGTTGCAATATCTACAGTGGTGCTTGAAAGTTTGTGAACCCTTTAGAATTTTCTATATTTCTGCCTAAATATGACCTAAAACATCATCAGATTTTCACACAAGTCCTAAAAGTAGATAAAGAGAACCCAGTTAAACAAATGAGACAAAAATATTATACTTGGTTATTTATTTATTGAGGATAATTATCCAATATTACATATTAGTGAGTGGCAAAAGTATGTGAACCTCTAGGATTAGCAGTTAGTTTGGAGGTGAAATTAGAGTCAGGTGTTTTCAGTCAATGGGATGACAATCAGGTGTGAGTGGGAACCCTGTTTTATTTTAAAGAACAGGGATCTACCAAAAAAGTCTGCTCTTCACAACACATGTTTGTGGAAGTGTATCATGGCACGAAAAAAAGGAGATTTCTGAGGACCTCAGGAAAAGAGTTGTTGATGCTCATCAGCCTGGAAAAGGTTACAAAACCATCTCTAAAGAGTTTGGACTCCACCAATCCACAGTCAGACAGATTGTGTACAAATGGAGGAAAAATTCCAGACCATTGTTACCCTCCCCAAGAGTGGTCGACCAACAAAGATCACTCCAAGAGCAAAGGTGTATAATCGTTGGCGAGGTCACAAAGGACCCCAGGGTAACTTCTAAGCAACTGAAGGCCTCTCTCACATTTTGGGTAAATGTTAATGTTCATGAGTCCACCATCAGAAGAACACTGAACACAATGGTGTGCATGGCAGGGTTGCAAGGAGAAGCCACTGCTCTCCAAAAAGAACATTGCTGGCGTCTGCAGTTTGCTGAAGATCACGTGGACGAGCCAGAAGGCTATTGGAAGAATGTTTGTGGATGGATGAGACCAAATAGAAATTTTGGTTTTTAAAAGAAAAGTGTTTTGTTTGGAGAAAAACTTGGTGGTGGTAGTATCATGGTTTGGGCTTGTTTTGCTGCATCTGGACCAGGACAGTTTGCCATAATTGATGGAACAGTGAATTTCTGAATGATATCAGAGAATTCTAAAGGAAAATGTCAGGACATCTGTCCATGAACTTGAATCTCAAGAGAAGGTGGGTCATGCAGCAAGACAACGACCCTAAGCACACAAGCCGTTCTACCAAAGAATGGTTAAAGAAAGAATAAAATTCATGTTTTGGAATGGCCAAGTCAAAGTCCTGACCTTAATCCAATCAAAATGTTGTGGAAGGACCTGAAGCGAGCAGGCTAATGGTGAGGAAAACCCACCAAAATCCCAGAGCTGAAGCTGTTCTGTATGGAGGAATGGGCTAAAATTCCTCCAAGCCGGGTGTGCAGGACTGATCAACAGTTAAAGGTTCACATACTTTTGCCACTCACTAATATGTAATATTGGATCATTTTCCTCAATAAATAAATGACCAAGTATAATATTTTTGTCTCATTTGTTTAACTGGGTTCTCTTTATCTACATTTAGGACGTGTGTGAACATCTGATGATGTTTTAGGTCATATTTATCAGAAATATAGAAAATTCTAAAGGGTTCACAAACTTTCAAGCAGAGCTGTAAGTAGTCAGTAATGGTATATGGTCAATTGCTATTTTAATATAGTGTAAGATGTAACCAGCAATTTAGAACTGCAAACTACTTGTGAGACTACGTGTAAACCAATATCATACTTAATCATGGCAATGTTTTCATTTATTCATTGCAGAAACTTTCCACAATATCATTACGGATCCAGCAAATTGAAACCACACTCAGCATCTTGGAAGCTAAGGTAAATGAATCGGCATCCAAATCATACATGGATTCTAAGTTGTGCAGGCATATGAATAACACTCATAACGGACCAAATTAAAGCCTTCGTGTGTACTTTCCCATGTCATTTGGTCATTTAAATTATATTTATGTTGCACCACTATGTATTAATTTAGTAACGTATAGCCAGAGTGCTTTACTCTGACAGTATACTCTGATATGCTTCAGATTTTAAAAAATACCTTTTCACTCTGTTCCCCCCCCCCCCCACACTTTGCAGTTGTCCTCAATCCCTGGGCTAGAAGAAGTTACAGTGGACAGAGTAGATCAGAGACCTTCTCCAGAAACTAATGGGCAAGCAGTGGGAACTGGTACTGCTGCAGCCTCAACAGCTTCATCTCTTCCTACTCAGGTACACCTCTAAACACATCGGCAACAGAATCCCAGATGTAGGAATATATGCTAGGCTCTAGGGTGGCGTGGTGGTGGGGTGGCGCGGTGCTTAGTGCTGTCACCTCACAATTTTCCTAACATCAATCGTCTTCGCCCATCTTTTTACTCTTCATACTGCTGCTATCCTTGTTCACAGCCTTGTCACTTCTCGCATAGACTACTGAAAGTCTCTTCTTTTTTGGTCTTCCATAAAAATCCCTTTACAAGTTGATGCTTGAATTATTAGTAAAACTTCTTCATTCCACCTTATTACCCCTGTTTTTTACAGCAACTTCACTGGCTTCCAGTTAGGCATAGAATTGAATTCAGAATTCTCCTTTTGACATTTTAAGGCTCTCCACAATCTTGTTTCTTTCTTGTCAAATCTGCTCCATATTGTGTAATCCTCCTTGTTTGCTTAAATCTTCTTTTTCAACTCTTCTTTTCAAGTCTGTTCGCCTTACCACTATGGGGAGCAGAGCTTTTTTAGTTGCTCTGCTCACAATTGTGGAACCTCCCTTCCACTGGGTATTCATAACTATTTGATTCACTCCCTCTTTTTAAATATAGACTTAAAACTCACCTTTTAAAAATAGCTTTTTCTTTGTAATCTTTGTCAATTTCCCATTAGTTTTTAATTCTTAGTTTGTCTTTTCTTCCATGCAGAATGTATATAGTTTTTGTGTAGTTTTGTTTAAGGTATTTTCTTGCTTTTGATTCTGTACAGTGTCCTTGAGGGTCTTGAAGGGTGCTTTTAAATAAAATGTATTGTTATTTGATTATTATTAACTCCAGAGACCTGGGTTGAGTCCTGACCTGGCTGTTTAGTGTATGGGAATTGTGTGCACATTCTCACTGTGTCTTTCCTATGGATATGTCCCTCACACATTACAATGACGTTGTGTGAGGTCAGTTGAGTTAGTGAGCACTGTGATAGCCTGGCACCTGCCATGGTTGGTTCCTGCCTTGCGCTCTGTGCTGCCAGTTAGTCCATGGCCTCCTTGCGACTTTGAATTCTATTAAGCTGGTATTGATAGTGATGGACTGCTGTTGGGTCCTGTATTTACACTTCGATTGGCTAATTGTAATTTGCACTAAAGCTATTCTGTTTGACAATAAAAAATGACCGTGGCTTTACTTGCAGCGTCTCCACATATCAGAAGGTTGTAGGTTCACACGAGCTTTACTGTTTGCAGGTTCCTGGACCAGGGCAGGAGGTCTCTCAAGAGCATAAAGTAGAGACCGTGGCAGACAATGTGATGACTGTAGCCAAGGACCCACGATATGCCAGATATCTCAAAATGGTGCAAGTGGTATGTCACTGTCTTTTCCTGCTGCACGTTAAGTTTGAATTATGTACGTATAGTTGTGTAGACTATCTGTAGTTATGTATGCTATAACATGTCTGAGGTGAGATGGTCTTGAACTAATATCTGTCACAATTTCCTATTCAGGGGGTTCCAGTCATGGCGATAAAAAACAAAATGATCCTTGAGGGACTGGACCCCAGTCTGTTGGAGTGAGTATTTCCAGCATTGTGTTTATTTATTTGCTTCAAGTGACGTGCTCTATGGCAGGGATACTCAATAGGCGGACTCCGGTCCCTGTCCGGACCTAAATGAATTTTATTGCAGACCAAATCTCAGAGACCTAAACAGACAAAAACCTTTTTTTGTTGCTATCCATCAAAACTTTGCGAGATCTGCTTCCGTCTCCGTCTCTGGCCACTGTGAAGAGTGGTAACGCAAGTCACCACTATGAGACGAAACATAAAAATTTTGAACAAAACTACCAACAGAACGGGGCTAAGAACCACAAAAATCAACCAGCTTAAATCATCTTATCAATCCACAAGCAGAATAATGGTTAAAACAGGGACACGGCAAGAGCGAGCAACAGAGGCTTCACTTAGAGTGGCATGGGTCTGTGTCCATAGTTCACTCTTCTATGGACCTTCAGCAGATTGGTAATTGGACCTGTAAGACACACATTTTGAGTTCCCTTGCTCTATGGATATACATTGTCCTGACCACTAAGCATTGTGAGAAGTTGGCAAAAAAGGAAAGGTAATGCCTGAATTTTAGTTGTGTTATATTTAATTGGTAAGAGTCATTATAGTGGTACCTCACAAAAGGCTAGTCCAGAACCGAAAACCACTGACTACATAAGGAATAATGTAAATTGAATTAATCTGTTCCAGAACTCCAGAAAATCCGCAATGCATACGATATGTATTAATTGTATTGCATATAAGTTGTATTGCACATGCTACCCGATTTACAATGGGGATACATTCCGACAAATCCATCACATATCGTGAATGTATCATGAACCGAGGAGTTTAATATAGTCTATACTGTATCATCGGGAGCTGACCTTGTTGCTTAAAACACTTACATTAACCTACAGTTGGCCACAATCGTTAATACAAAATTTCTTAAATGATGTTTTGAAAGTGAAAAGCAAAAGCGAAATGCTTACTACAAATACTTACTGTTGGCAAACTCGGCGCTCTGCTGCTCAGCTGTTTGCCACCTAGAAGCAAAGCATATGTGGGAGAGTATGTGCAGTGGTTCTCACTGTGTTCCTTTTGGTTGGCTGTTATCACTCACCTTTTTAGGACCCATGGGGACTTATTTGCACCAACAGTACTGCACTGTAGATTTAAAAATAAAGAAAAACACAAGAAACACAACAGAGATCTAAGCAGAGAGCTTATGTGAGACTGAATCGTAATCCGATGTGTCGGCTGAAACGAGTCGCGCGAGTTGACTCCTACAACCATAAGTCGACTCATGCAAGTGCGACAGATACATTTTTCTCTTCAAAATGCACCGAGAACCGAATTTCTTGAGTTCTGAGGTGGTCAAGAACCGAGGTAGCACTGTATAAGCTTATTTTAATATTCTAGGAAGAATGTAATAAATGATGTTTTGAGTATAACAGTAAGGAAGGGGTTATACACTGTAGCCAAAGACATCCCTTCTAATTACTGATGTTTTGCTATTTCAGCTACGCTCACTGCTAATAGTCATAATACAGTCATAATATGAAGAATGCAGACATGGAATCTCCATAGACAAACAGTGGCAGTAAAGGAGTTGCTCTAAACACCTCAGTGACTCTTAAAAGTGTCATCTTAAAAACAAAAGTCATGACAAATGGTTTGCCAACTTTGATGGAAATTTAGGTGGGTTGAAAAGAACCCTGACCTACTCCGTCAGACACATTTGAGATGAATTGGAAGGCAACTGTGAGCCAGGGCTTACAGTCATGTTCCAAAATACAGTCGTATGAAAAAGTTTGGGCACCCCTGATAATTTTCATGATTTTAGTTTATAAATCATTGGTTGTTCAGATCAGCAACTTGAGTTAAATATATCATATAGCAGATAAACACAGTGATATTTGAGAAGTGAAATGAAGTTTATGGATTTACAGAAAGTGTGCAGTAATTATTCAAACAAAATTAGGCAGGTGCATAAATTTGGGCACCCCAGCAGAAAAATTACATCAATATTTAGTAGATCCTCATTTTGTAGAAATAACAGCCGCTAAACGCTTCCTACAGCTTCCAGTCTGGATTCTGGTTGAAGGTGCTTTGGACCATTCTTCTTTAGAAACATCTCCAGTTCAGTCATCTTTGATGGTTTCCAAGCATGGACAGCCCACATTTTCAGTAATATTCATGTCTGGGGACTGAGATGGCCATTCCAGAACGTTGTACTGGTTCCTCTGCATGAATGCCTTAGTAGATTATGAGCAGGGTTTGGGGTCGTTGGCCTCGGTGCAACTTTGTCACTGATTCTTGAACATTGTTCTTAAGAATCTGGAGATATTAACTGGAATCCATGCGACCCTCAATTTTAACAAGATTCCTAGTACCTGCACTGGCCACACAGTCCCGCGGGCATTATGGAACCGCCACCAAATTTTACTGTGGGTAGCAAGTGTTTGTCTTGGGATGCTGTGTTCCTTTTCCGCTCCTTGTTATGTCCAAATAACTCCATTTTAGTTTTTTCATCAGTACACAGCACTTTATTCCAAAATGAAGCTGGATTGTCCAAATGTGCTGTAGCACACCTCAAGTGACCCTGTTTGTGGCGTGTCTGCAGAAAAGGCTTCTTCTGCATTACTCTCCCATACAGCCTCTCCTTGTGCAAAGTGCGCTGTATAGTTTGAACGATGAACAGAGACACCATCTGCAGCAAGATGAGGTTGTAGGTCTTTGGAGGTGGTCTGTGGCTTGACTATTACTGTTCTCACAATCCTTCGCCTCTGCCTATCTGAGATTTTTCTTGGTCTTGCCACTTCGGGAGTTCCTTAACTAGAACTGTGCCGTGGTCTTCCATTGCCTCACTATGTTCCTCACAGTGGAAACTGACAGCTGAAATCTCTGAGAGAGCCTTTCCCTTTCCCTGAACCATGATGTTGAACAACCTTTGTTTTCAGGCCATTTGAGAGTTGTTTTGAGGCTCCCATGTTACCACTCTTCAGAGAAGATGCAAAGAGGAGAAAAACTTCCAATTGGCCACCTTAACACTTTCTCATAGTTGGATTCACTTGTGTATGTAGATCAAGGGTCAATGAGCTTACAAAACAAATTTTGTGTTCCAATAATTAGTGCTAAAGGTATTCAAATGACAAAGGTGCCCAAATTTATGCACCTACCTAATTTTGTTTGAATAATTACTGCACACTTTCTGTAAAACCTATAAACTTAATTTCACTTCTCAAATATCACGGTGTTCATCTGCTATATGATATATTTACCTTGAAATTGCTGAGCTGGAGAACCAATGATTTATGAAGAAAAATCATGAAAATTATCAGGGGTGCCCAAACTTTTTCATACCACTGTATATCGGAAGCCTTCTTAGAAGAGTAAAAGTGGGACAAACAGCATACTAATTTCCATGTTTCTACATATTTTTGTAAGCCAACACCAATATTCAGAAAGAAACTTGTCGTGGTCCATCAGCCATGGTCAAACATCCAACATGGACAGCATCGTTGACCTCCTACGCTATCTTCATATCACACAATAAAATTGCGACACACAAACAGTCCAGGGAGGTACCACTTTTATTAACTCATCTGCTTCATTATATCACCCGCAGTTCACCAGATGCTCCTCTACCAGACTCTGGCAAGGTGATGGAAGAACAAGATGATGAGAGCTCAGGCAGCGAATCGTCCTTCAGCGACTGATTGATTCCGTCCAGCAGCTAAGCTCAAACTTTATACTGAACTGACCTGCTCTGGCATGACTTTCACTCTATACAGGTTAACTGTACTTACAGTACAACCCCATGCTATGGACATTCACATGGCCTATCTACGTGCCATATGAGTGGCTTAGATGTGCCTTAGATGTAGCCGAGGCTGTCCTACACCTCTCTTTACACAATAGTGTAAGTTTGGTTTAGAGAGTATTATATTTCTGGAAAAGCGGAATACATATGGAAGTACTACCCTTTCAGAAAGGAACTGGACTAATGACAGAAAAGGCTTACTTGTGTGGAAATTTTACTTATTGTGTATGTTTTCATGTCATGTGTATGTAACTGTTTTTTAAATTAAGTATTAAAAAAATACAAATCTGATGTATGAATGGTATGAACATGTAGTTCTTTTGAGCTTTAATCAGTGTAATAGGCTGAAATTGAGCAATTTTTAAAATTGTTTAACTAATACAACCCTAAATGAGGAAAAATTGGGACAGTATGGAAAATGCAGACAGTTACTTTGCTGCATGTCATGTTTTGTCTGGTCTGGTCGACTTCATTTCATTTGTTAATAAACATCAATGTTCGCATTTCAGGCCTGCAACCATTTTAAAAAGTTGGGACAGTAAAGCATTTACCACTTTGTAATGCTACCATTCCTTTTCACAGTGCTTAAAATGTGTTTTGGCACAGAGGATACCAAGTGTTCCAGGTGCAAACGTCTCATACATTCTCGATTAGGGACAGATCAGGACTGTAAACGGGTCAGTCCAGTACCTCTTCCGCAGCCATGCCTTTCTAATGTGTGGTTTTGCATTGTCTTATTGAAAAATGCATAGATGTTCCTGGAAAAGAGTCAGCATAGGTTGCTTTAAAATGTCAATGTATTTTTCTGCATTACTGCTGTCATCAACGAAGTGTAAATGACTTTTGTTAAGGGCACTGACCCATGACAGACCCTGGCTTTTGGACTTACTGATAACAGTCTGAATGGTCATTTTATTTTTGGCCCAGAGCACATACCTCAGTTTTTTTCCCCCCCTAAAAAACATCTGGAATACTGATTTGCCTGACCTCAATACATGATTTTGCTGAGTGATGGTCCATTCCAGATGCCTGTTCTGGACAAGGTTAACATAAGCCCTTTTTTTAGTACAGTAAAGTTTTAATTTGTGAATGTAACACTGTATTGTAGTACTTGGAAAAGGTTTTCCAAAGTAATCCCTTGCCCATATGGCTACATCAGCTATTGATGAATGGCGGTTCTTGTTGCAGTGCCTTTTGAGGGATCGGAGATCATGGGCATTCAGCTTGGGCTTGAGCCCTTGCCATTTACATTGAAATTCCTCCAGGTTCCTTGAGTTGTTTAATGATATTATGCACTGGAGAAATATTCAAATTCATTATATCTTTCTTGAGGAACATTGATTTTCATTTCAATAATTTTCTCATGCATTTGTTGAGAAACTGGAGATCCTCTGGCTGTCTTTGCTCCTCCTGTTGTGGATGCTGCTTTTGTACCAAATCATGATTGCAATCACCTGTTGACATAGTTACCAGCTATAAATTGTTCCTGTCCCAACTTTTTTGAAATGTGTTGTAGCCCTGAAATGCAGGAATGGATGTATATTAACAAATGAAATGAAGCTGACCAGACAAAACAGAAAACAAAAGTAAAACAGCTTTTCCCCGATACTCTCCCAACTTTTCTTGTGATTTGGGGTTGTACATTGGCCACCTTGTTAAAAGAAAAAGCAGAAGTAAGCCAGCCATGGTAGGAACCGTCATTGATCATGCTCTGTTTTGCTAAATGATGGCTCCCTCCAACCACAAAGTCACAAGGCTTTAACGAGAAATGACATCATGTGCTCTCATTTCACAATACAAGAGTCATGAGTGTGGGTAATCATTTTATTGTTGGCAGTAGGACTAAAGTGCAGCAGTGTGTCATTGTTGGTCTCCCCATTGTGATACAAATTACTAAAAAAATATTTACACATGAAATAATCTTTTGCAAAGTATTTTGCAGTACAGTGTTTAGAATTGTAAAAAAAAAAGAACACAGAAAAATAGATTATTATTTAAAAGTAACACTTGAATAATTACACAGTAGCTGTAAGGGTGCAGTCATGTAAACTCCTGTAGGTCAATGCGCACGTTCAAGGTGAACTGCTGTAGAGGACAAGACAGAAGGAGACTCAGTGATATGCTGTCAATACCGCGTGCAAATGCTTATTCAATCCTATTTTATAGTGAAGATGACAAATGCTAGTCAGACCAGATGCCCAACTCATTTCCATTCTGTTTAATGTTTCAGCTGTTCTACAAACTTTGCTTCAAATTGTAGAACATGGCACTATACTGATGCATTTCAGTGTCTTACCGCCATGTAGATTTATGGCTTATTGAACTACTTCTGCATAGACTTTTTGATTGAATGTGTCAGCATTTTGCAGGATAATTACATTTATGTGAGCACTGTTTAGATAAAATCACAGTTTGTGAATTATAATTATTTTAAGCCAAGGTTTGGTAGAGTATCTCAAAAGATTGTATTCATATCACCAAGTTCTATCAGAGTATTGTGTAGATTGATGTTATTTCTGTTAACTAACCTTGAATTCCTGTATGTATGTGAAGAAGAAGAAGATAAAGGTGAAGCCGACTATCCACTCGCACACAGCGCTCACAGAATGCAGTGTGTAGTCCTATAGATGGAGTAAAACACAATAATTCATGTATGATATTGAATACGGATATCAAATGTGTACATTCTAAGATGTGATGCAATAACCATACAGAACCTTGTCGTCTGTGTTCCAGTGCAGTCTGGTTGTTTTTACAATAGACCCACAAATGATAGCTTGGAAAACAGTTAAAGAAAATCCACTGACCCCAAGTCAACTAGACTGAATACAAACGTAATATGACCATTTATGTTACTGTTGAAATGGGTGAAAACATTATGATATAATCCACATATAAAGGATACTTGGAATTATTCCCAGAAATGCAACCAAGGCAAAGATGGCACGAATATAACATGTGCACCTTGACGATCCATACGGAAATGCGCAGTATGAGATTGCGGTCTGAAGGATGATGTAAATCACCCCACAGACAAAGAAGAGAAGGGCTCCAATGTCATGGACGACTGGCAGTTCTGTCTCCTGCAATAGGACAGAGAAGACATTATATGCGAGTATATTCAGGGGTAAGTATTTAGTTGCAGGCAGACAGTCACAACACCAATAAACATCTCCTTTTTAAAATGTGTAATCATATACATATCCAAAAATGGACAGTGGAAGCCTGGAAAAATGTAGCCTGGTCTGATTAATCAGATGGTGAGGTCAGAATTTGGACCTAAACTTTGGACCTTGGCAAAATTTGGATCTTGCCTTGTGTCAACAGTCCAAGGTGATGGATGGGGTATAATGGTTTAATACCAGTTGAATCATCAGTTGAATGCCACAGCCTATTTGAGTATTGTTGAGGATCCCTTCATGGCCACAATTTACTCCTATGATATTGGCTACTTCCAGCAGGATAATGCACCATGTGACAAAGCAAAAGTTGTTGCAAACTGATTTCATAAACATTTACATTTACAGCATTTAGCAGACACCCTTATCCAGGGCGACTTACAATTCATATAGTCTTACAAGCAATTGTGGGTTAAGGGTCTTGCTCAAGGACCCAACAGTGGCAGCTTGGCACAGGTGGGATTTGAACCCTGGACCTTGTGGTCCATAGTCCAGTACCTTACCCGCTAGGCTACCAAAGTCCCATGGCAATGAACATGGCAATGAGTCCAGTGATCATCAGAACAGAAAAATTTGTCTCAGTTCTCGTCATTTCCTTAAACTTTTATGAGTTGAGATGTGCGACTCGTTTCAGCAGAAATTTGATTGGTGATTTACGAGGCCCAAATCAGTACACAGTGATTCAGGTTCACAATAGCTCTCAGAGAAGATCTATTTTTTATTCATGTTCTTCTTTTTTACATCTACAATACTGTATTCTTAGTGCAAATAAGTCTCCATGGGTCCTAAAAATGAGCCAAGAGCAAACCGAAAGCAAAACAGGAATTGAATGCTCCAGAACACAGGCTGCATTTAGCATGTTTGTGGTATTTTTGACTTTCAATCCATTACTCACTAAGTTACACGAGATTTTTCAGCACGTTATTATAAGCTTTGTGTTAATGATTTGTCCAACTGTAGGTTAATGCAAGTTTTTGAACCTTAACTTGCTTATCATTACTTATCATAGTATCCTTTCCATATCTCCGCTATGATACACTATGGACCGCTCTACCAAACACTAAACTTCTCGGTTCATGATACATATAACTTATGATGGATTTGTTGAACATATCCCCATCATAAATCAGGGAGCACCTGTAAAATACAACTCCATTAATGCATATAATGCCTTATACAGTGTGGATTTTCTGGGGGTCTAAAACAGATTCATTCAATTTGCATTCCTTATGGGAAAAATTGCTCGGTTCTCGTTTTCGGTTCTCGACAAGCTTTCTGGAACGAGGTACCACTGTATTTATACTTGCTGAACTGCAAAGCCTCAGGAACTTTAAAGATATTATAACAAAAAAATGATCCTAACTCAGCACTGCTTTTGCAGAACCACAGCTTGAATACAAATATATTTAAACCAACCTGAAATGTAGCTACAATGCACATTCCCAGACACGTTAGTACGGCAAAGCAGAAAGAAGCCTTATTTAGAGCAGGGGGCACTCCACCTGTTCTGTCACTCAGCCTCTGTACAAACTTGTATTTGGAAAACATGGTGGTCAGCCCTTGAAAAAAACAATGCATATGCATGATCAGTACATCAGCCAACATGGGTTTTTTATACTATTGTACACAGTAGTCATGTGTGCAGGGTAATCCCAAAGTTGCAAAACACTGAAATTTCCTGGATGGGAATTAAGTGTAAGCATTACAATCTAATTTCTGTTTCATTTCTTTACACTTTGGTTGTGGTTTGTCTGAACTTGTCCATTGCAGTTGTGGTAAAGAATACATTGTTTCATTATACACAAAAAAGGAAGTGATAATGTAACACCATGTAAAAACATTCCCATCGGACATGAGCAAGTCTATGTAAGAAAGTGTGTATAAACCTGACTTATATAAACCTGTATTATATATTCATATAATATATACACACATACAAAAGCTATGAACATTCAGCAAAACCATGGGCATTAGTATGGGGTCTGTTCCCCATTTTGAGAACTTTTTCCACTCTTCTCAGAAGGTTTTCTGCTAGATGTTGAAACATCACTTTGATGTCAGGCGCTGATTTTGAGTAATAAGAGGTGGATCAGTGCTGGTATTACAATAAATCTGAAAGCTGTCACATAGGCTTACGATCAGGGCTTTGAGCACGGCAGCCAAGTTCCCCATGAAAGTTGGTGAATCATTTCTATGGGCTTTTTAATAAGGGTTTTGAAAAGGTGGAAATTGTCATTTTGTGGAAATGGAAATGTGGTCTTCTGTACCGTCACTGTTTCTCTGTGGAGATTCCATGCATGTTTGCTTCATACAGTGGTGCTTGAGGATATGTGAACCTTTTAGATTTTTCTATATTTCTGCATATACATGAATCATCGGATTTGATTTAAAAGTAGATCAAGAGGACTTTAAACAGATGAAACAAAAACATTATCCTCGGGCATTTATGAAGAAAATGATCAAATGTTCCATATCTAAGAGTGACTAAATTATGTGGTTGTAGTGTCCTGGTTTGGGCCTGTTTTGTTCCATCTGGGCAAGGACGGCTTGCCATCATTCATAGAATAATGAATTAAATCAGCAAATTCTAAAGGAAATTGTCAGAATATATGTCCATAAACTGATTATGTAGACAATGTGGGTCATGCAGCAAAGCATTCAAGTCATTCTACCAAAAAATGGTTAAAGAATACTAAAATGTTTTGGAATGGCCAAGTCAAAGTCCTTAATCCAATAGAAATGTTGTTGAAGTTCATGTGAATAAGCACAATGACATCCCAGAGTTGCAGCTATATGCTATGGAGGAATGGTGATGGGCAGGCTGATCAGTAGTTACTGGAAATATTTATTTGCAGTTATGGCTGAAAAAAGGGGTCACACCACATACTGAAATCAGAGACAGATATGTAAATTGTAATCAATTTTCTCAATAGAAAATTAACTGTGTATAATATGTTATCTACTTTCAGAACTGGTGATGAAAATTGATGTGTTTTAGGTCATAGTTAAGTTTGTTTTCTAAAAAGTTGTAAACATTCAAGCACCACTGTATTATATTATACCTGCTACCAGTGAGTGTAGCTAAAGTAACAGGTCATTAATTACAAAGGGTGGCCATATTGTATTGTAATTAAGATATACATGTCTCAAGTCAAGATAATACAGGTTATTTTTGAGAATAATTTCCCCACACCACTGTGAGAGCAGGTGGCTACAAGAGCTTCACTTACCGATACCAGATGCAGATTACTGTGATAACATCCATGAAAAATCTGCACCACTCAGTTCATATATACCTAAATACATCTCTAAGGGTGTTATGATGAATCACACCATTCACATGAACAGTCTTTAAAGTTGTGACAACCAGTATCCATTCATGTTTTAATTTACTGCATGCCATACAGCAATCACAATAAAAAGCAAAAAATAGAAAACCCAATTTGATCAGGTGTTTCGTCCATACTGCATAGTCCTAACACAACCTAAAACAGGGTTAACAGAACAGAGCATACAAAAACCATACTGGCAACACAACTTGATAATATTTAGGGATGCACCGATATTGAATTTCTTGGGCCGATACGATAACCGATTTTTAGTACATTATTGTGGCCGATACCGATGTTAAAATCCGCTAATTTAACCTTTCTGCATTTCAAATACAGTAAATCATTTTTGCAATAAAATAAAATAATAACAAACAATAAAACAGTTAAATCAGACCTGACAATTACTGTAAACACAAGGTGCAGTTCACTCAAAGGAAAAATGGTAAATTCCATTTTATTTTTTAACCTTCCTTTAAAAAGGTAGGAAACTTTTTTTTTTTTTTTTTAGTCTTGACTTGGTACAGGCAGCAGCAAGAGCAATTAAGTATATAAGAAAGCTTATGACTGAGAAGCTCCAAGTATTAATGAGTAACAGCCAAAAGAAAAATCAAACAAATATTCATATGTAAATATATTATAAATATTGATTATAATATCGGCCAAAATTCTAATATCGGACCGATGCTGATATCTGAAAAAAGTCCATATATCGGCATATAATATATCGTCCGCCGATATATCGTGCATCACTAATAATATTGTATTTTTTTCCAGAAGCATGAAGTCAGCAAACCTATAACTTATTGTTGGATTGGTTGATGTGTAGTGAACTCCCACCTGCCAAAGCTGAGATGAAAGCCATTAAGCCAAAAATGCTGCTCTCTGGAGGACGTGCTCCTGTATCACTAAGAAATAATACACACTTTAAAAACTTTATAATAGAACATTTTAATTCTTAATTTCTACAAACGTGTATAAACACTCTAATTCAATTTACATTGACAACATTTAATAGACACTCTTACCCAGATCGGCTGGCAACTAATACAATCTTACAATCCAAGCAATTGTGGGTTGAGGGTCTTGCTCAAGGACCCAACAGTGGCACCTTGGCAGAAACAGGATTTGAACCCTGGTCCATACTCCAGTACCTTAACGGCTAGGCAACCACAGTCCATGTAGGAGTCACTATAAATTTATTACTTAGACCTCCCTTATAGGTCCACTTTGTAGGTATACAAATACCATTAGTATTAGGTTTAGGCAATATGGTAAAAATGTTAATTCAGTACTCAACCTGTTACAATTTTTTTAGCCCTCTTTCCCCGTCTATCAATAGTTACCATAAAGTCATCAATAACCAGATATTATTTGGGTGGTGATGTACTGTCTGGGTGTCCACAATCATTTGGCTATATAGTGCATTTCTACATATAAACCATTAAGTCAAGTCAAGTCAAATTTATTTATATAGCGGTTTTTACAACACAGCGTTGTCTCAAAGCAGCTTTACAAATGTATTAGGTCAAAGTCCAAGTTGAGCAAGCCTGAGGCGACAGTGGCAAGGAAAAACTCCCCAAACCTTACAGGAAGAAACCTTGGGAGGACCAAGACTCAAGTAGGGAACCATCCTCCTTGGGCAGCTTGAATTTTAATTACAATAATTGAAGAGTATATGTAAAGATAATACCCTATTTAAATTTAGAATAGAATAATATATAGATTAAGATGTATGTGAATAGAATTAGCAGATATTTGTTAAAACATTAATTTGACCAGGTACCCCCAACATTTTGCAGAGGTCTGTACTATATATGTGTATACTCCAGCAACACTGATGCACCTGATCTACCATCCCAACGTGCACAGACTTGTCATTATCATGCCTGTGTCTCTGCTGTGAAGATAAAGATCCAACGTCTAAATGATATCTCGCTAATCATTTCCACTGACAAATGAAAAGTTCTGACTTTGCCACTTTCCACGTTTTTCTTCAAATAAGTTTGATACAATAACTTGTTCTCTTTTTACTTGTTACTACATCAGTTTTTCAATATAGCTTCCATAAGCAGATTAAGCAAGAGCAAAAGTAATTTGTAAATGATAAAATACAACAATGGTGCAAGACAGAAGATAACAATTAATCAGCCAGTGCAATCAACTCGCACAATCATCATCATTTTCCTGACGCTTGTCCCGCCGGATGCGGGGTCCACCCACTGCTATTTGATGCGACCAAGAATACTCCAGCTGACGCTTCGCTCCGTCTGTCGCCAGAGACCACACTCACACCAGGCCAATTTAGTGTAGTCAATTAACTTATCTTGCATGTGTTTAGACTGTGGGAGGAAACCAGAGTACCCGGAGTAAACCCATGCAGACTCCACACAGAAAGGACCCTGGGATTGAACCCAGGACCTTCTTGCTGTGAAGCGGCGATGCTACCCACTGAGCCACCACGTCGCCCAAATCACAATATAGGACCATAAATGGGTGTGCTGTTTTAAACATGACTCGATGATTTTCTTGGATCCGTGTTGGTACCACACAGCTATAGTTTGTCCATTGATTGTTTGTGGGACAACCATCCATGAAGACTGGTGGTCATAATCCAGTGATGGTTATGACATGTGGGATACTGTATCACAGCTACACAACAGTCAGTCTAACATGGGAACTAAATTAGTGTTAGCTGTATCAATAAAGCTGTAATTGTGTTGTCATTCATTAGTAACTACAGTCTCCGAACATTGTGTTGATGTTTCTGACATGCATTTTGGCGTGCGTTCCGAAGAGTGTTTTGTGTTATGGTTAGAGAGCAAATGTTAGAGAGCAATTCGTGTAGCTGAGTTGGCTAAAGTCCGTTTTACTACTCAGGAGAAAACGAAACCGAACTAAACTCAGGAAAGTTGTTCTTCCCATCCAGAAATCACACAGATTGAGCGAGCAAGATTGCACTGTAAATAATTAAAAAGCGCAAAAACATCACATGAACTTAATCTTACCTTTATCACGGAGTCACTATAATATGCTACAAGTGAGTAATTTCCACGGAGAAAGGGAAATCGCATCGCGTTATAAAAAGCTTACCTTATGTACGGGAAGATCACATCGACGTCTCGGCGATAGACAGCAATTACATAGTTGATTATAAAAGTGCACGAAGACCAAATAACTAAAAAGGTCGGCAACCAGCACATCCCTTCCAGAAACCACACCATTGTCTGTTATATCTGCACCACCATCAGTTAGAACTGGTGTTTTAAAGATGAAGACCAGCGGACTCCTACCTACAACCAGGTCTCTGTTCAACTGACAGAATTTTATAGAGGGATGTAAAACAAACATCCTTCCTTAGGTCACATGGTGTAGTAGGTCTGTATTTCAGCCCATTTTCTTTTTCATGCATACTGATGGAGTTACACTTCAGGGACTCGACTCTTTCTAGTTGAATTAATCGATGCAATTCATTGAATCGATTCACCATTAAGTATGTCGCCAAGAACCACGAGAAGATCGCATTGTTAAGCACCATAAAGTAAATTAATTTCGCCAAAAAACTTCAGTTAACTCGCGATAATTTGCATGAAAGAATAATTGTTAGTAAGCCTTATTCTGTAATGAAACTTCTTCGATTTTGTTCACATAAAACATCTAAAACGAGCTGTCCGATGGAATGCTGTTTTAACTGGTTTAGGCTAGTATGTCTGGCCAGCTTGGTCTAGCTGGTGTTAGGCTGGTTTAGCTGTTTGGCCAGCTATTCTCCCAGCCTGGTCTATCTGTCATTAGGCTTGTCTAGCTGGTCAGACAGCTGGTCTAACTACTGTTAGACTGGTGTTGCTGGTCTCCCAGCCAATACCAACTGGTCAGCCAGCTAGTCACATTCATGTAGCTGGTTTCCCAGGTTGACCAGCTGTTGTCTCAGCCAGGTCTAGCTGGTATAAGGGTGATCAAACTGGTCAGGACACAGATCTCCCAGCCTAGTTAAGCTGGCGTTAAAAAGAAAACTGTGTGAAGTAACAAAGTGTCTTTGTACTTATTTTGTCGTTATACTTGTTTTTATACTTAATAGCATCTGCAGGCTTGCTCCAAACGACATCTCATTGTACTCGTACAGTGATAATAAAGATATCTTATCACTTATCTTGACTTATCATATTAAGACATAACCAGCGATTTAGCCATATACCTAAATGTGTGATAAAAGTAAGTAAAGTAAAACACAAAAAATGAAAATGAAAAAATGTTTATTTTCAAGCACCACAGTATCCAGTGGTTTCAGTAGGTTTGTTTTCAGTATTTGTCAAGTTGGTTAAAAGTAGTTTAAATTAAAGACTATTTAGCAACATAGCATTTTTTCAACTGGTTATTATATGTTTATACACTCAATACATAATGCCAAAGTACATAAATGACAAATTATGACAGTGGTGAAAACAGAAAAAGTGCACTATGTAGCCAAAAGTTTGTGGACATGCTAAAATCAGCCAAGTTCTCCATTAAGGTCTGACCATTTCTTTATGGACTTTGTAATAGGAGGACAGGGCAGAAAGCTGATCTACTGACTCGTTGGAGAGGTGGAAACCTATGCAAGAGTCATACTGAGAGCCACCAAGGTGTCTGTGGAGGGTCAATGCTTGTGTGCTTCATATAATGATTGTGTTAGTAGGGAGTGTGTGTGTGTGTGAAATAATAACTTACCAAACACTATGCCAGTTAGTACACCACCGTTACAGTTCTGTGTAGATGAAGAGCCACACTACGTACTGCTGAGAGATAGGGCTTGAAGGAACAAAATGCAACCAGACCAAACACACAGCATCGCCAAAGCATTCTTCACAATTGTTGTTCCAGTAGGTATCTAGCTAAGTACCCAAATCTTTTCATAGTTGAAGGTGCAATTACCTGTGCTGTATTACATTTCTATCCAACAATTACCTTTCAACCTGCACAGACTATTGATTATTAATTCATGCATTTCTCACAGCAACTCACGAAAACTTTGTCTTTTAATTCTGATTAAACCATCCTGGGGCGGCATGGTGGCTTGGTGGATAGCACTGTCGCCTCACAGCAAGAAGGTCCTGGGTTTGATCCCAGGTGGAGCAGTCTGGGTTCTTTCGGTGTGGAGTCTACATATACTCCTCTTGTCTGCGTGGGTTTACTCTTGGTTTCTCCGGTTTCCTCCAACAGTCCAAAGACATGCTTTAGGTTAATTGATGCTGCCGGCTAGGCACCGGGTCTCCCACGACCCTGTCTAGGATTAAATGGATAAGAAAATGAATGAATGAATGTAATAAACAGTCCTGATTATTTAATTTGATCAAAAAACTCATCCAAATGTGCAGACTTATGGAAAAAATGCTTATAATTTTGCTGCTTAATGAAAATCAACAATCAACAATTTATGCTACTTAGATAGGACGTTTTGGATTCTGGTATGTTAGTCAACCAGCAAGACCAAACATGTTCCATGTTATTGCAAGCTGGTTTATGCTGGTCTGGTACTGGTTTAGCTGGTGAACTCACATGGTCTTGCTGGTATATCTGTTTGCCAAGATATCAGTGTCCAAAACACAAATATACACTCCAAACTGGGGACTGTGGTGGGGCAGCTGTTAAGATGTTACGGTACTGAACCATTGACCAGAAGGCTGAGGGTCCTACTGTCAAGCTGCCACTGTTGGGCCCTTGATCGAGGCTCCGTTGGTTGGAGCGTACCTAGTAAGATTGTATCGGTTGTAAGTTGTTCTGGTTAAGGCTGTCCAGTGGATGTTATTTCATTCACTCATTCATTTTCTTATCTACTTAATCCTGGTCAGGATCGCGGGAAAGCCAGTGTCTACTCACCAGCACAAGGCGCAAGGCAGGAGCAGTCCTAGACTCCACCGTAGAGTGCACACACACACACACACACACACACACACACACACACACACACACACACTATGGAAAATCAGAAAATGTTGGGACTATATGGAAAATGCACATAAAAAATGTATGCAGTGTTCCTTATATTTCCTTTAACTTTTATTTCACTCCCCAAGATATTTAATGTTTTTTTTCTGGTGAACTTTATTTCATTTGTTAATAAACATCTATTCCTTCATTTCAGGCTTGCAACACATTCCAAAAAAAGTTGGGACGGGGACAATTTATGGCTAGTAATAAGGTAAAAAACATCTAAATAATGATGATATTTCAAACAGGTAATGTCAACAGGTGATATAATCATGATTTGTTACAAAAGCAGTATCCATGAAAGTCTAAGTCTTTGAGGAGTAAAGATGGGCAGAGGATCTTCAGTGGTCAACAAATATGTGAGAAAATTATTGAAATGTTTAAAAACAATGTTCCTCAAAGAAAGACTGGAAGGAATTTACATATTTCAGTCCTAATGTTTTCTGATTTGGCTTGTTTTGCATTGTCATGTAGAAAAATGCGTGGACATTCCTGGAAAAGATGTCATCTTGAAGGCAGCTTATGTTGCTGTAAAATCTCAGTATACTTTTCTGAATTAATGCTACCATCACAGTAGTGTCAATTACCTCTGCCATGGGCATTGACCCAACCCCATACCATGACAGAGCCTACTTTTGGGCTTGCTGCTGTCTGGATGGCCCTTTTTGTCTTTGTTCCAGAGCACAAGTTGTCCATTTCTTCTAAAAAAAGATATGGAATACTGATTAATCTGACCACAATACATGTTTCCACTGTGTGATGGTCCATCCGAAATACCTCCGAGCCCAGAGAAGTTGACCCCGCTTCTGGACATGGTTAACATAAAGCTTCTTTTTTGCACAGTAACGTGGCTATGTTTAAGTGGCATTTGTTAATGTAACTCTGTAATGTAGTGCTTGATAAAGGTAAAGTAATCCCTTGTCCACGTGGTTATATCATCTATAAACGAATGACGGTTCTTGATGCAGTGGCGTCTGAGTTTAGGCTTGTGCCTTTGCCCTATACGCACTGAAGTTCTTCCAGATTCCTTGAATTGTTTAATGATATTATGCTCTGTAGAGAGAGAATTATGAAAGCCCCTTCCAGTTTTTCTTTGAGGAACACTGTTTTTAAACATTTCAATAATTCTCTTACACATTTGTTGTTAAACTGGATATCCTCTGCTCATCTTTACTCCTCAAAGACTGAAAAGGCTATGTCTGAAATGGTCCGCTTGTGTACTCATGCACTAATCACTATATAGTGTGTTCTGTGTAGTACACTATATAGGGTAGCAGTGAGCGTCAGAAACGAGGGAATTCAGACAGACTTACTTACGCCAGCAACAAATTATCTTGATCTTTCGTCAGTAAACCAACTGAAACATCAACAAGCCCACCGATGATGTCACAAGACTTGTATTACCAGTATTGCCAGTTTAGCGATGTTTTAATTTGGCTCACAATGCTGCTTGTCAAGCCTAAAAAACTTCACTCATTTGTCCGACGAACTAAAATCATGACGAATACATAAATATTAAATGCACTATTTTCACCAGTAAAAACATTATTATCAACTGTTTGTTGTTTAATAGTCATTAAATAATGTTTTGTACTTCTATTTTTACATGAAATTCCTCACTCCGGTGGTTTCAGATCTATCCGTCATCTTTGCCCAGTGAAGCCGAAGGAAACCGCTATGCATTGTGGTACGTCAGTCCGTAAGTAGTGTACATCGGTTGTCCATATACTTACGGTGCATTATGGGTAACAAAGTAGTGTACTATATAGGGAATCGATTTGTCCAATGAGAATTTGGACAACCTTACAAAATGGCCTAAACAGAACACTAAACAGGAAATAGGGTGCGATTTCAGACATACCCTTTCCTGGATACAGCTTTTGTACCAAATCATGATTACAATCACCTGTGTTCATCACCTGTTTGAAATCACATTATTATTATTATTATTATTATTATTATTATTATTATTATTATTATTATTTCCCAAGTATTTTTATTGGAAAAATACAATGTAATACGTACAATCACAAAAATACCTTTACACGTTCCACTTTTTTTTATAACAGAACAAACAAAGAAAACAAAAACAAACAACAACCCCACCCCCACACCCCATCCCCACCTGGCTCATCACGACCAACAGACATATTACTGGTTGTTTAGGTACAAAAAACAAAACAAAGGAGAGAAAAAAGACAAGCACACAATCAATTGGGTAAAACCTCTAAATTAGTGAAATAGGTAATGAAAGGCTGCCACTTGTAAAAAAAATGTGGCTGTACATCCTCTTAACATGTATTTAATTTTCTCAAGTTTTAAAAAGAACATGACGTCTTTAAGTCATCGGGAAATAGAAGGATATTTGGTGGACGTCCATTGCAACAATAAGGAACGTCTAGCTAGTAGGGACGTGAAGGCTATAATGTCCTTTTGTGTAGAGTTAAGTGTGAGTGAAGTGTCAGAAACACCAAATATGGCGATCAGAGGGCAAGATTAACCCCAAGAACAGTAGACATAATTAAAAAGTACCCAGCCCAGAAACCTTTCAGCCCAGGACAAAGGAAAAACATACGGCTAAGATGACAAGGGGAGCCATGGCACTTATCACATTTGTCTTCCACTTCCGGATATAATGCAGAAAGTGTTATTATTATTATTATTATTATTTTTTATTATTTTTTATTTTTTATTTTTATTTTTTACCTCATTACTAGACCTAAATTTCCCCCGTCCCAACTTTTTTGGAATGTGTTGCAGGCCTGAAATGCAGGAATGAATGTTTATTAACAAATGAAATGAAGTTCAATATCTTGGGTTCATACTGTCTGCAATGAAGTGAAAGTCAGGAACTGTAAGGAACACTGCGTATAATTTTTATTTACATTTTCCACATCTTTTCTGATTTGGGGTTGTAGAAACACCAATTAATCTAACATGCATGTCTTTGGAATGTGGGAGAAAACTGGACACTCTCCACATGAACACAGAGACGATATGCCAACTCCACACAGACGGAGTCCAAGGTCCAAACTGCGGACGCTGGAGCTGTGCCGTGCCCAGTGGATGCTGTGCATTCAAAAATGCAGGAATATGGTACATTTCAGTTTGTTTGTAACAACTACTTTGACTGGAGTGCCAAAACTTTTGCATTAAGGCTGTAGTTTTATTGTAGATACAAAATCACTCGGTAGATGGAGACTACGCGCCTTCACACCTCTACCACACTCTCTTCTTTGCCTGCCCGTATTCTGGTAAACCACGCCTCCTCTACTAGGATTGGTTAGTATTTCTGACACTAGCGGTTCAATTGGACAGTTGTCGGAGAGTGTAGTATGCTGTCCTATGAGGGCTCAGGAGGCGGGTTTTTTAATGAATATGGGTGTGACATATCCATCAACGAGGAAGTGCAATGACGTTGGTCGTGATCAGCAGTAACATCAGGTGACAACGTGAATCAGAGGAGCTGTTTCGTGTTAGCCGTTCTCCGTGCAGGTGACAGATCCAGATGAGTTCAGCAGGCGTGCACGTGTTTTAGTGTCAGTCGAGAGCGCGGAGAGATGCGGACTGTCAGGAGAGATCATGGCGATAGTCGGTTCTCTGCTAAAGCTGCTGCAGCGGCAGACCTACACCTGTTTGTCTCACCGCTATGGACTTTACCTGTGCTTCGGAGGACTGGTCCTCATGATCGTGTCCGCCTTCCAGTTCGGAGAGGTCTGTGCTGTTTTTAATTCATCACTGCATCTTCACAGACTGATGAATAGGAGCATGTTGTGACAGATCGTGATGGACTGATCACTGCTTTACACGATTAAAGGAGTATTCGAGAGTTTTTCAACTTTACCTCTGTCCACTGGAACGTAACATATGGATGACTATAACAAACGATCATTTCAATCTATTGACGTTTCCTCACAGTTATTTTCTATGTAAGCTTAAGGAGACTTGATGGTTCAGTTAACGAGGGCCATTCTAACTTTCAGCTGATTTTTGGCAAAGTGAAACCGTTCAAAATGACCGTTTGTTAAAATTGATATCTTTAAACTTTAAGTCTAGAATGTACATAAACAACATTTATGAGGTGGGACTATTTGTGACCATTTTTGTATTTTATCTATATATAAAACCTTTGGAAATGTTTATTTACCATGCTTATTTATGGCATTTGCACAACCTAACCAATATGACCTGATACATGTAGTTCTTTTGTAATCCTACACAAGTTATATCAGTATAATGGACCACAAAATGCATAACAACAGGAAACTGAATAAGATATGGTTTATCTTTAAAACCACAAAACCACATTTTATGGGTGTAAAATGTATGCCAAGTTATACTAACACACAACTAGTAAAGTCAGAATGAATATAAAAAACTATGTCAAGTTACAGATTAATGCACCTTTAACTCTTCTATGTCTCCAACTTGCTGCATGTATTATATGTGGATTACATGTGTACACTGCAGGGCAATCGCTCAGAGTGCGCTCGTCCCATGTTTTTAATTCATCCTGCAGTGCATGTCCCCTGAATATGTAAAACCTCATAATCTAATTGTTCTCCTCATGCTTCATTAGAGGCAAATAGTAAAGTTATTCAATAAATGGCACATCCTGGCGTATATCAGTTTTTTTTTACAAATCAAATCAAACAAGATTGTTTTTTTTATCTTGTATATTTAGCTTACTTCGTGCTCTGTCATGCAAGCACAACCTCACCTTGAAGCCTATACTTTTAAAAGTAATTAGCGATGTCCACTCACTATGATCAATGTACTGATGGCATCTGAAAAAAAGAGCCCTTTCCTGAAATGAGGGAAAATACAGCAAGCAGGTTATTAGAACATATGGAAGTTTGTGGTTTGACAATCGACTATATGGCACATTAAAAAAAATTATGTTAATATATCTTCAACAAATAATCTGCAAGTTCTCCTACTAAAAGATGGAGAAGTCTGTATGTATTTTCATCATAGGTACACTTCAACATGAGAGACAAACTGAGAGAAAAAAAATCCAGGAAATCACATGTATGATTTTTAAAGAATTTAATTGTCATCACGTGGGGGAATAAGTTTTGGTCACCCACAAACAGCAATATATCGGGCTCTCACAGAACCTTTAACTTCTTCTTTAAGAAGCTCTTCGGTCCCCCTTCGTTTACCTGTATTACTTGCACCTGTTTTGGACCTCGTTATCCGGTATAAAAGACACCTGTCCACAGCCTCAACAGTCAGACTCCAAACTCAAATGCCAAGACCAAAGACTGTCAAGGACAACTGGAAATAAAATTGAGACCTCAACATGCCTTGGAAGAGTGGAATCTACAATAGGCAAACGATTGGTGTGAAATAAATCAACTGTGGGAGGCAACTTGTAAGGAAATGGAAGACATACAATACCATTGATAATCTCCCTGATCGGGGTTCTTCACGCAAGATCTCATCTCGTGGGTCAAATGATCATGAGAACTTGAGCGCACATCCCAGAATACACGGAGGGACCTGATGAATGACCTGCAGAAGAGCTGGACCAAGTACAAGTCTACCATCAAGTAACACACTAAGCTGAGGAGGGACCTTGGATCCTGCAGTGGCCAGGCGTGTCCCGGCGCTTAAGCCAGTACATGTCCAGGCCCCGTCCGAAAGTTTTGCAGAGACATAATGGATGATCCAGAAAGAGGATTGGGAGAATTATCATTGGTCAGATGGACCAAAAATAGAACCTGTTGGGAAAAACTCAACTGGTGGAAAAAGGTGATGAGTTTGCTCACGATTAACACCGTACCTACTTTTGAAGCAGTGGGGGTGGAAACATCAAATGCTTTGGGGCCTGTTTTTTCTGGCAGAGGGGACAGGACGACTGATCCGTTGTTAGGGAAGAATGAACGGGGCCATGTAATCGTGAGATTTTAGGAAGCCAAAACCCCTCCTTCCATCAGTGAGAGCTTGAATGAACGTGACTGGGTCTTCCATCATGAGAGTGAGCCCAACAAACCCACCGCTCAGTGGCTCGTTCCGTGTTTCCCAGCGACAGCCCCAAAACCATCACTGCTCTAGAGGAGATCTGCATGAGGAATGGGCCAAAATACCAGCTACGTGTGTGCAAACCGCTGAATACTTACAGGAAACTTTGACCTCTGTCACTGCCACCAAGGTTATTACAAGTATTGAGTTAACTTTGTTATTGAACAAATCTTATTTTCCACCATAATTTACATTAAATTCTAACAATTCTAGAAGGGTGGATTTCCTGGATTTTTTCTCATTTTGTTCTCTCAAGTTGAAGTGTCCTATGATGAAAATGACAGACCTCTCTCATCTTTCTAATAAAGAGAACTTGCACAATGAGTGCTGACTAAACACGTTTTTTGCCCCACTGTATTTCCATAAATCATATCACCCAGCCTAGAAGTTTCTTCTGTACTTTCCTCTGGTCATGTCTCTATCTGGTTAGGAAGTTGATATGGATCTTTAGTTCTACTTCAGGGCTGAACGTGTTTCCCTGAAACACTGAAGATGGGTTTTATCATACATACCTACAGACGCTTAAGAAATCATATTGACATCAGCTGTGTCCGATGGAGTTTGTGTTGTGCTTTTGTGCAGGTGGTTCTGGAGTGGAGTCGGGATCAATATCATGTCCTCTTTGACTCCTACAGGGACAATGTGGCTGGCAAGTCGTTCCAGACAAGGTAAGCAGTTATGCTGGCTTCACAAATGGCCTGGACCTGAAGGTCAAGGGCTTGCCCTAGGTTTCAGCAGTGGTAGCTACAGGATTTTAACTCACAACCTTCTGATTAGTAGCCTTTTATTTATAAATTGCATTGTTTAAATTCTGTTATGTATTTACAGGAATGGTGAGGATGTTAATAATGCACTTTACAACGTTTGCTGAGTAGATTTTTTTTTTATATGCCAATTGTGCATACCATACCCTACCATACCATATTAGTTGCTTATCTGTATTTAATCTCTCTGTCCCTGTGAATGATGTACATCTTGTAATGCACTGTTTGATTAAAATTGTGTATGAAATCTACAGCTACAAAATCACATTTATTTTTAGAATCTTAAATAGGATGTGAGAATGGAATAAAAATTAAAAATAACTGTCACTAGAAATACTGCCTTCAAAAATTAACATTGAAAAAAAACTGGAAACGTCACTTTAAAATTGAAAAGTAATCTATCTGTCTATCTAAATAATATTTATAGTTACAGCATTTGGCAGACACCCTTATCTAGCCTTGCTGAAGGACCCACCAGTGGCAGCTTGGCTGTGCTGGGGTTTAAATTCTCAACCTTCTAGTCAACAGACTGAGAAAATATAAAAACTAAAATAACACTGATCTGAACACTTCTACCTCTCATACAGTGGTGCTTGAAGGTTTGTGAACACTATAGAATTTTCTGTATTTCTGCTTAAATATGACCTAAAATATCATCAGATTTTCACATAAATCCTAAAAGGAGATAAAGTTAAACAAATGAGGCAAAAATATTATAATTGGTCATTTATTTGTTGAGGAAAATGATTCAATATTACATATTAGTGAGTGGCAAAGTATGTGAACCTCTAGGATTAGCAGTTAATTTAAAGGTGAAATTACAGTCAGGTGTTTTCAAGCAATCAGGTGTGAGTGGGCACCCTGTTTTATTTAAAGAACAGGGATCTATCAAAGTCTGCTCTTCACAACACATGTCTGTGGAAGTGTATCATGGTACGAACAAAGGAGATTTCTGAGGAGCTCAGAAAAAGAGTTGTTGATGCTCATCAGGCTGGAAAAGGTTACAAAACCATCTCTAAAGAGTTTGGACTCCACCAATCCACAGTCAGACAGATTGTGTACAAATGGAGGAAATTCAAGACCATTGTTACCCTCCCCAGGAGTGGTCGACCAACAAGATCACTCCAGACAAGGCGTGTGTAGTTTTTTGGTGAGGTCACAAAGGACCTCAGGTAACTTCTAAGCCAACTGAAGGCCTCTCCACATTGGCGTAATTTTAATGTTATTTTATGATTCCACCATCAGAATAACCCTGAACAACAATTGGTGTGCAGGCAGGGTTGAAGGAGAAAGCCACTGCTCTCCAAAAGAACAATTGCTGCCGCTGCATTTTTGCTAAAGATCACGTGGACGAGGCTACTGTAAGAATGTTTTTGTGGACTGGATGAGAGCAAATAGAACTTTTTGGTTTAAAAAAAAAAGCGTTATGTTTGGAGAAAGGAAAACGCTGCAATTCCAGCTAAGGACCTTAATCCCATCTGTGAAACATGGAGGTGGTAGTATCATGGTTTGGCCTGTTTTGCTGCAGCACTGGCAGGACGGCTTGCCATCATTGATTTAACAATGTAATTCTGAATGATATCAATAATTCCTAGAAGGAAATTCAGGACATCTGTCCATGAACTGATCTCAGAGAAGGTGGGTCATTCAGCAAGACAACGACCCTAAGCACACAAGCCGTTCTACCAAAGAATGGTTACAGAAGAATAAAGGTTCATGTTTTTTTGGAATGGCCAAGTCAAGTCCCTGACCTTAATCCAATGAACTGTTGTGGAAGGACCTGAAGTGACAGTTACTGTGAGAAACCCACCAACATCCCAGAGCTGAAGCGTTCTGTACGGAGGAAGGGCTACAATTCCTCCAAGCCGGTGTGCAGGACTGATCAACGCTACGGAAACGTTTAGTTTACAGTTATTGCTATGCTGCACAGGGGGGTCACACCAGATACTGAAAGCAAAGGGTCACATAATTTTGCCACTCACTAATATGTAATACTGGATCAATAAATAAATGAACAAGTACATTATGTTTGTCTTATTTGTTTAACTTGGTTCTCATATTTATGCAGAAATATAGAAAATTCTAAAGGGTTCACAAACTTTCAAGCACCACTGTATTTATTAGGATTGAAGAACAGTTACTAATTACTGGTGGTTGGACTCAGAAAAATGCAGGGTTTTTTTTCAAAGAAGGTATTTGATGACATGCGGTTTGAGTGAGATGCATCTTTTATCTTTTAGGCTTTGCTTGCCCATGCCTATTGATGTGGTGTACACATGGGTGAATGGTACTGATACTGAGCTATTGAAAGACCTTCACAAGGTGAGACAGAAACTGGAAGAGGAGCAGAGAAAGCTCAGGTAACATTGTCATGCCCACAGAGACACAACTTTGTATTGGTGAACACAAGCTTATGCATACTGTTAAGAGGTTCTTATGAAATTTTCCTTTTAGTGGTTTCGCAGATTTCAAAACTAAAGCTGGTTAATATGAAATCTACTGCCATTTTAAAGTTGGAAACATCAGTGCTAAATTACAGTGGTGTGTTTCATATACTGCCAGTGATACTAAAATCCTGAAAGGTCTGAAAAAGTCACAGAATATGAAAACTGAATGTCCAGACCTGTCATAAAGTATTTCATAGGTTTGGAAAAGTAATTTTTCCAGGGCAGAATATCTGTATTGGGACCAATATTATCTATTAGATCTGTAGACACTCAGATTTATTTTTTTTGGTGACTAATGCACTGTGTTATGTTTTATGCAGTAAGTGTGTCCATCACAACACAGATCATATTCAGAACAGGATATGTGTTAGGATATATACCGTATATCAGATTAGTGCCAGGTATCAGCCAGTAGTCAGAGCTTTGTTTGTTACATATTGAAAATGGAACAGTAGGATCATGACATCAGTAATTATTTGTAAACACCAATAGTATTATCACATCTCAGACATTTAATATAAATAATGTTGGTTTAATGGACATTTGCTGTATTGTTACAGAAGAAAGTTTATTCTCCATTTGAAGTTAGAAACCCTGTACTGTAATAATGATTTTCCCCAAGCTATAACATTTATACACACATGCATATTATTAAAGTTGCTTATGTGGCTGCATGATGTTTGTTTGCACATACATCCATGGTCTGTTAATGTTATTATCATTATTAAGGTAGCTAACTTGGTCCATTTATTACCTTGTCACATACTATGCATTAGGTGCTGTACTACAGTAGTAGTAATGACATATGTAACAGCACAGCCTCTGGTTGAAGTCTAAAGTTTTATTAAAACAAAGTATTACACCCTAGTGATAGAGCGATTAATCGGCTGGCCTATTTTCCACCATTATGAAATATTTGACATTGGTTGATATCTGTACTTATCGGACAATATATCCACTATTCAAAAACAGTGGGGACAATGCAGAGAAACTTTGTTTCCTGCATTACAACATGCAGCTCATAAACTGAGACTACAAACTAGTGACTAAAAACAAAGAGACGCCGAGACTCTGTGAGGGTGGAGCCATTCATGAGAAGGTAAACTTTGTTTCCAGCATTATAATTTACTGCTTTTAACTGGAACTGGGATTATAAACAAAACGATGCTGATACCACGTACGCTACTCTAACATTTTTTTGCAAGTATTTACACATATTCACTTTTTCCCAGGAAGAATGTGATGCTGTTATAAGTAGATGTTGTAGTTAAGAGCAATAAAACTTTTTTTTATTTATAAAAATGATAGAGTGCGAGCAAAGAGTGCATTTGTAGATTAAATACATGTTCATTTAAATTCAGCAATTTGGTGTCTCATTTATTGTTATAAATTTTATCAGTTGCAAAAAAAAATTTGATATTGGCATTAGCCATATATCGGCCACCTGTTGTACTCAAAATATCAGCATCGGCCATAAAAAACCCATATCGGTCGACCACTATTACACACATGCGACCTCAGTGTGAGCTGACTGAATGTTGAGCAGTGTTTGGCAGGTGGGATCCTGTAGTGTTCTAGGTATTGACTAAATAGCCAAAATACTACTGTAATATAATGTGTTTCCCATACACCAATTTAGTTAATATCAAACATCAGTGACAGACCAATTAAATGAGAAGTTTATTGGCTTTTAAGCACAGAGATGATGATGATGATGTGCAGGTTTTAACACTCGGGTGAATGACATGCACTGGATCCACACATTGCAGTGCTAGCGCTGTGTGTGTATCGCTGGACATTTGCGGATTAGGTAGGCAGGGAGACTGATGGTTAATTGTGTAAATATTTGTGAAAAATAAACAATGTTAGAGTAGTGCACATGATTTTTAGTTTTTAATCCCAGTCCCAGTTACGAGCAGCAAGTTGTAATGCTAGAAACAAAGTTTTCATCTTCTGTTAAATGGCCCCGCCCTCACTGAATGTTCTCTCAGCATCTCTGTTTTCAGTCACTCAGTAGTCCCAGTTTGAGCTGCAAGTTGTAAAGCAGCACACAAAGTTTCTCTGCAATTTCTCCCCTATTTTTGAAAATCAGCCTTGTGAGCGCAGATATCGGTTGATACCAATTAACTAAAAATGCCATTAAACTTCTCGTTTAATTGGTCTGTTTACTAATGTTGATATTAACTAAGTTAATGTATGGGAAACACATTATATTACAGTAGTATTTTGGCTATTTAGTCAATACCTAGAACACTACAGCATCCCATGTAGCTTTGTATAAGTGCACTGTGTAATATGGCGTTTAGACAACATCCAGATTACAGAACTTCTCATGGACAAGCAACGCACATCTGTACAGGTTTCTGTACAATGACCCAAATTATTAACGATTATTATTAGTCAGTCTGTCAATAGGAACGGAGCATTATGAAAGAAAATCAAGGAGCAGGACTATTTGTGTGTAAGATTTCAGTGCATTAAAAAAATCATCATACCTCTTTGAAATGGTCACTTTTTTTTCTCATACAGATTGAAATCAAAACCCATAATTTTTTTTTTCAGCCTTATTTAAACACTTTACCTTACGACATTCAACTCACAAGAAAATAGGCAACTGTTCTGTTGCTATAATTACAGCCATCAGTCCGTTTGGATGTGTCTCTACCAGCATTGCACATCTAGATTGCAGAATGTTTGCTCACTTCATTGCACAAATGTTCAAGTTCAGTTATGTTTTGTGCTGAGCAGCATTGGGCTGCCCTCTTCAAGTCTAACCACATGTTTTATGTTAGATACAGGTCAGATTTTATTTTACCCACAGGTTTTCTTGTAGGATTTAGGTGCATTTGACAGCTTTCATTTCCCTTCAGTACTGACCAGTTGCTTTGTCCTTGCTACAGTAGGTATGGGGTGCTCTGTTTGCTTTTCACCAAAAAGTACCTGGACTTCAGTCAAAAGAAGTCCAGGCTTGATATAATCTGACCATAAAATATTTTGCCACAGTAGAGACCTAGTATGAGACTTTTTTTTTTTAGAAGAGGCTTCTTTCTTTCAAGTCAAGTCAAGTCAGATCTATTTATATGGCGCTTTTTACAATGGAGCATTGTCTCAAAGCAACTTTACAAGTTTAGATTATCTCCTAATAACTACGACCAATCCCAAATTGAGCAAGCCTAGGGCGACAGTGGCAAGGAAAAACTCCCTGAGTGTTATAGGAAGAAACCTTGGGAGGACCAAGACTCAAAAAGGGACCCAACCTCCTTGGGCGGCGTAGATGATAAATTTAAGAGCGAAACTAAAGTCATGGAGTCATACTTCGAATAAAATGTAAAATATGCACATCGGCATTAAGTGGCCCGGGTACGGTGGGGCTGGAGCTGATGACGGAAGCAGCTTGAGTGGAGCTCCAGCAGATGAACATCATGTGTGGGGCTGGAACTGCCGGAACACAGCTCGGAGAGAAAACAGAAAATGTAATTAGTTATTGATTAAGAGCACAGTGTCTATTAACATCACTGATGCCAAGTGTAGCATGAGACCCCGGCAGCATTAGCTATAGCAGCATGGCTAGAAAGAGGAGAACTGGTAGGAAACACAGCCAAGAGGGATCACATGAGACATTGGCAACCCCATGGGAGGCAGAAGACAGCAACCCAACGTCTCTGATCACCATAAGACTCTTTGACTATGAACCCCCAGCTCTGCCCTTATTCTAAGGCAAGGATGCATGAGTCAAGATCACGAGGACCGAAGCCCAGTTCAGCCAGACCGCCCACTCGACACTCCCGGCTAACGGACAAGGCAGGCAGGCCAGACATGACTCCAAACTTTCTTTCTTGTTACTCTGAGGGATGGATTAAGCCTAAACTCTTTTTGTATAATTCTCCTGGTGCCCCTTTAGAAGCACATGTCCAACCAATTGGAATTCTTTGCATTACCATGCACTAGTAGCTAAATCCTCAAGGTTTATTCTGAAGTAATTAAAACCACATCAGTTGAAGTCATGTTGGGACTAGTTAGCCTGGTGTGTGATCTCGAAGGTGTTTTATTGTACCTTAGCAAGTTTATAAAGGTTACTCTAAAGGGCTTGTCACTTAGCACGTTTTGTTTTGTAGTAATCCCATATTAGTAATTGAACAGAATTGATCATAGGGTTATCATATTTAAATAGTGCAATTAAAATTAGATTTCATTCATTCACATTTTATTCTATTTTAGGGTGTTACAAGGATTTGTACATGTATGAGGATTTTATATAGGCATAGTGATTAGGAATGTAATTTTGTACCTTGGTTGGGGTCGTGGCGGCTCTAGAGCCTATACCTGAAATTGACAGGACACAAGTAAGCATGTAGCCTGAATGGGACCCATGACAGGGTTAGGGTATGGATTGCTTTTGTGGGCTTTTACTTAGCTGATGCTTAGTATTCGATTTTCAGTACTTCTGAGACATTTTTAACAGTTTAACACCTTATACCATGTGTGACTCAGTTTGTGCAGCTATATGACTTGTACAGCACCGGAAGACACAGTGGCATTTATGTTGCCAGTGAAGTATGTGACTTCTTTCTAACTTGAAGGAAAAACAGTAGTTCTTAGTGGAAATCCAAACTTTTTGACCTTGCTCTATCTAGAGTCCAGAGTTTGATCGGTAGATTAATAATGTGTTGTCTTTCTCTTAGGGAGAAGCTGGGGATAAATGCAAGCGAGACAACTGAGGCACCCAAAGGAAGGTGAGGGGGATGTGTGCAGTTGTAGTGGTTTCTGCAAAGTGAGTCAGTGCGGTGGTCTTCTTGCTTAAGTTTGAGTGCTTCACTTCCTGTTTAAACCCTTCTCAGGTTATCACATTGCTGTGATGTTTGGCAGCATAAAAAATGTCCTGTAACCAGGTTGTCACGAAACTTGTTTTCCTTTCTTTTTGGAGCAGAGTCTTTGCTTATACTATGTAACTCTTAATTGGGTGACTATTTTAGTGCTAGCTAAATACAAAAGAATAGGTTTACTCTGAGTAATCTTGATAATTCTGTCCTGATCAATAACAATCATTAATCTTTCTAATCAGTGATGAACTCTTAACCTTGTTCTCTCCTGTCTTCAGAGATCAGAGTGACTATGTTTGATCACTGGTTCTTTAAGGTTTTGACATGACTTACACATTAACATATCGTACTGTTGGTTTAGGCTTGTTATTCACCAATCAGACCTGCATCAGATGCTTTGATGGGATTATTGTCTTTTTTCTCACTGCAACCTTCAGCCAATGCTTTCTTCCCAGTTAGCATTTTTTTCTCTCCACACTTTCAGCCCAGTTTTTTGTGGTCAGAGTTATAGGGGCTCTGGTGCCTATTCCCTTAGAACTCAGGGTGCAGTCCAAGAGGGGTCACTGTTGCAGCGGTTGAGATATGATTCCCTATTTCGTGTCCCCTCTCTCAGACACAGCAAGTTGTATCTGGATGTGACATCCAACCTTGCTGGAAGGCACTTGGGCCAGAACCTGGGCCAGCACATTAGACCACTGCGCCACCCAGGCACCTTAGTGATGATTTAGATTAACAATGTGAAATCACGGAGTTGTTGCTGTATCTTTTACTAGACTTGAATGTCTGCTGTCACATTGCATCGTGGGTCCTGCACTAGTCTTGGACCCGGCGTTACCTGCAAACATCACTGTGAAGGAGATTGCAACAGTTTCAGATGCCCTCTCCTCCACAAAGCATCTCATGCAGGTTGCCAAGCCTCTGCAGCCATCCAGCAGTGTGTCTGTGCTTCTCTTCCACTCCCAGAGTGACGGTACGGGCAATAACACACTCTTTCACAAGCACTCATATTGGTATGGATTTGAAAAATGTTGTTGTCAGTTATGGATGCACATATTTGCACATGTTAAGTAAAATTCCCAGGAGTTGAATCTGTTCATCTGGACATGGGGTTTTGTGGGAGAAACCTTTCGTCACTCATCTAAGTGACTTCTTGAGTCTGAAGAAGTGACTGATGAGCGACTTATAACTTCTACAGTCCAAGCAATTGTGGGTTAAGGGTCTTGCTCAAGGACCCAAACAGTGGTAGCTTGGCTACTGAGGGATTTGAGCCCTGGACCTTCTGGTCCATAGTCCAGTATCTTAACCACTAGGCTACCACAGCCCCATACAAAATGCAGAGTATAGCTTGAACTGAAAGCACTGATCTGGCAACCCAGCTAGATTAAGTCAGATGCTAGTCTGTTCACCAGTGCAGCTCGTGTTTTCTGTGACAGACACATAAATAAACCTATTATCCTTAGGTCATGTGCTGTCCTTGTTTGCTTGGCTACAGGTGCAGGACCTGGTGACTAAAAAGTTAATTTATAATTATAGGTAACTGGATAGGATTTTACACAGTGGGCATGACCCAATCAATATTTTTCAACAAAATATGCAAAAACAAAATTGAGAAAAAGTCCCGTTCAACAACTGTAAAAGGAAGCACCATAAAGACTATGAGGAAAGTTAGATAGCACCGGGATCTCTTGTGAGTAAAACAGTGATGGAAAAGATGCTTCATTTTAGAAGACAAGTGTTGGAAAGTCACTTATGCTGTGACATTTTACCTGGGCAAGCATGTTACCCATCAAAATGGTTGAACATGAGGGTTTTAAGTGACTTCTTTAAACATTTCTTCCTCATTGCCAAGTTGCAAACATTTTAGTATAATAGTTTGAAATGATAGCATTATGACATGTTGGTGGACACCTAAAACAGGTGGTGTTATTTACATTTTCTTAGGAAGTGCATTTTATCGAAGTTTGTTTAAAAAGGTTCTGCTAGCCTATGTGCTGTTTTTATTTTGTTCTGATATTTTTTATCAGTACAGGAATTGGTTTAGTAGCTGTGTTCAGTTTGCAAATTAGTCTTAAAAATAAACATACAAAATCTTGATAAATGTGGATTGTTATTCAGCCTGAAACAATCATGATATTATATTTTTCCCTACTACACCATGGATACAGAGTAAGCGGAAATTCTTTTGTGCTTAAATAAGTCTCATATTTCTCATAATAATAAAAAAAAAAAAACACTTTTTAAATTTGATGCCTGCAACACGTTCCAAAACAGTTGTGACAGGGACAACAAAAGACTGGGAAAGCTGAGGAATGCCCAAAAAACACCTGTTTGGAACATTCCACAGGTGAACAGGTCCATTGGAAACAGGTGAGTGTCATGACTGGGTATAAAGGGAGCATCCCCGAAAAGCTCAGTCATTCACAAGCAAGGATGGGGCGAGGTTCACCACAAATAGTCCAACAGTTTAAGAACAACGTTTCTCAGCATGCAATTGCAAATAATTTAGGGACTTCATCATCTACAGTCCATAATATCATCAAAAGATTCAGAGAATTTGGAGAAATCTCCACAAGTTAGCGGCAAGGACAAAAACTAACACTGAATGCCCATGACCTTTGATCCCTCAGGCAGCACTGCATTAAAAACCGACATCATTCTGTAAGGGATATCACCACATGGGCTCAGGAACACTTCAGAAAACCATTGTCAGTGAACACAGTTCGTCACTCCATCTACAAGTGCAAGTTAAAACTCTACCATGCAAAGCAAAGCCATATATCAACAACACCCAGAAACCCTGTCGGCTTCTCTGGGCCCGAGCTCCTCTGAGATGGACTGAGGCACAAGTGGGAAAAGTGTCCTGTGGTCTGACGAGTCCACATTTCAAATTGTTTTCAGAAAATCATGGACGTCGGTCCTCCTGGCCAAAGAGGAAAAGGACTGTCCGGATTGTTATCAGTGCTAAGTTCAAAAGCAGCATCTCTGATGGTATGGGGGTGTGTTAGTGCCCATGGCATGGGTAACTGGCACATCTGTGAAGGCACCATTAATGCTGAAAGGTACATACAGGTTTTGGAGCAACATATGCTGCCATCCAAGCAACGTCTTTTTCAGGGACGTCCCTGCTTATTTCAGCAAGACAATAGCAAGCCACATTCTGCACATAATACCACAACATGGCTTCGTAGTAAAAGAGTGTGGGTACTAGACTGGCCTGCCTGCAGTCCAGACCTGTCTCCCAATGAAAATGTGTGATGCATTATGAAGCGCAAAATACGACAACGGAGACCCCGGACTGTTGAGCGGCTGAAGTTGTACATCAAGCAAGAATGGGAAAGATTTCCACCTACAAAGCTTCAACAATTAGTGTCCTCAGTTCCCAAACGCTTACTGAGTGTCGTTAAAAGGAAAGGTGATGTAACACAGTGGTAAACATGCTCCTGTCCCAACTGTTTTGGAACGTGTTGCAGGTATCACATTCAAAATGAGTGAATATTTGCAAAAAGCAATAAAGTTTATTCGTTTGAACATTAAATATCTTGTCTTTGTAGTGTATTCAATTGAATATGGGTTGAAAAGGATTTGCAAATAATCATATTCTGTTTTCATTTATGTTTTACACAACGTCCCAACTTCATTGGAATTGGGGTTGTATATAGTCATCTGCTTATAATATTTAATTCTGATTTTTCCTAATGGGGAATGAGTCAAAGGGAGGAGGGTGTTAACCTTCTACCTGCACAGCAAAAATCCATCAACAACAATGCAACCTTATAATACTGGTTAACATGACTGTGTGGAGACTGTAATATTGCTCTCCCACTTAAGCCCATTATATACAGGGTTGTTAGCTACTTCAGTCATATGAGTAAATATTATGTCATCAAACAGATTGAACTGGAGGTGGGAAGTGACCTTGGCCCACGTGGAGTGCGAGGACTGGTGCACTCTCTTGCCTGGGTTCACTGGTGCTGGAAGTGACATGCAAGTTAGCTGAACTTAGCTGTTTTATTATGGAAGACTGTTTGAAATGTTTGCAGTCTGTCTGCTGTGTAGATTTCAGTATATTTTCAGCACTGACTTGAGCAGTTTGTGGTTTACTTTTCAGTTCACAAAATGCTGTTTCATCTTTTCTCCTTAGCTAGCAAATTTATTACATAACTTTTAGATAATCTTGTAATATCCTTCTTCTTCTTGGTTAAGGTTGCAGTGTATAATCCTTTTAGACAATGGTCAGCAATTGCCAAAGCTAATATAACTATTCCTGATCCATATTCCTGTCTAAATATATACTGTCCGTTGTGTAGTATACACAAGTTATACAGTATAATTGTGTTGGTTAAATGAGTTGTTTCTTGTTATTTGAGGGTTCATATGAACAAATATGTAATTCTACTTCTATCTAAATTAACACATGTTAACAAGTAAACAAGTTTTGGCTGAATGGAAGTTCTTCTCTTGGTATTAATTTAATTAATCAAATATTCACACACTAATTATCTTTACTTGTACAAAGCAGACATTCATAATACAGTGGGGTAAAGTAAAAAAGTATTTAGTCAGCCACTGACTGTGGCAAGTTCTCCTACTTAGGAAGATGAGAGAGGTCTGTAATTTTCATCATAGGTACAACTTCAACTATGAGAGACAAAATGAGAAAACAAAAACCAGGAAAATCACATCTGTAGGGTTTTAAAATAATTTAATTGTAAATCATGGTGGAAAATAAGTATTTGGTCACCCACAAACAAGCAAGATTTCTGGCTCTCACAGACCTGTAACTTCTTCTGTAAGAAGTTCTTCTGTCCTCCACTTGTTACCTGTATTAATGGCACCTGTTTGACCTCGTTATCTGTATAAAAGACACCTGTCCACAGCCTCAAAACAGTCAGACTCCAAAACTCAACCATGGCCAAGAACCAAAGAGCTGTTCGAAGGACACCAGGAAGAAAAATTGTAGTAAGAATTTGCTTGGGAGCATGCTGGGAAGAGTGAATCTACAATAGGGCAAGCAGGTTTGGGTGTGAATAAATCAACTGTGGGAGCAGTTGTTGTAGAAAATGGAAGACATACAAGACCATTGAATAATCTCCCTCGATCTGGGGCTCCACGCAAGATCTCATCCCGTGGAGTCAGTCAAAAATGATCATGAGAACGGTGAGCAAAAAATCCCAGAACTACACGGAAGACCTGATGAATGACCTGCAGAGAAGCTGGGACCAAAGTAGTAACAAAGGCTACCATCAGTAACACACTACGCCGAGAGGAATTCAGATCCGCAGTGCCAGGTGTGCCCCCCCTGCTTAAGCCAAAAGCCGTACATGTCCAGGCCCGTCGAAGTTTGTCAAAGAGCATATGGGATGATCCAGAAGAGGATTGGGAGAATATCATGTGGTCAGATGATGAAAACCAAAATAGAAACATCATGCTTTGGGGCTGTTTTTCTGCAGATGGGGACAGGACGACCCTGATCGTGTTCCTTCTTCGCGTATCCCTTTTCCTCTCTTTTCACTATTTTCCCATACCGCCTCTCCGCTAACCTTCCTTCGCTTTTTCCTTCTTCTGATCCGTGGTTGTGTTAAGGGAAAGAATGAACGGGGCCATGTATCGATGAGATTTTAAGCCCAAACCCTCCTTCCATCCAGTAAGAGCATTGAAGATTGGAACGTGGCTGGGTCTTCCAGCATGACAATGATCTCAACACAAACACACCGCTTCGGGCAACGAAAGGAAGTGTGCTCCGTAAAAAGCATATTTCAAGGTGCCCTGCAGTGGGCCTAGCCAGTCTCAGGACCTCAGCCCCATAGAAAATGTGTGTGGAGGGGAGTTGAAAGTCCCGTGTGTTTGCCCCAAAACATCACTGCTCTAGAGGAGATCCTCCATGGAGGAATGGGCCAAAATACCAGCTACAGTGTGTTGCCAACCTGGTGAAGGACTTACAGGAAAAGTTTTTTGACCTCTGTCATTGCCAACAAAGGTTATGTTACAAAGTAATGAGTTTGAACTTTTGTTAATGACCAACATACTTATTTTCCACCATGATTTACAATTAAATGCTTTAAAAATCATACAATGTGATTTCCTGTTTTTTTTCTTCCTCATTTTGTCTCTGATAGTTGAAGTGTACCTATGATGAAAATTACAGACCTCTCTCATCTTTCTAAGTAGGAGAACTTGCACAATGAGTGGCTGACTAAATACTTTTTTCCCCCACTGTATTTGACACCCCTGCTTCTATTGAAGAGCTTGTTTTCAGGCTTGTAATGGGCTGCAATGGATGTGGCGGATTACCAAGTAAGAACTATTCTTTTAAGAAGAAAAAAAGACGGATATTTTTGAAGATTTTGGACAACTAGATATGTAAGGTTGAGTTCTATATTAAACATTTAAATCTTTACATTTATTTTGTTGTACATAATTGGTGACACAGGTCTCATGAGTGCATTTTCTTAGTTCTTGGTGATTTTCTCACCAGTGATTTATTGTTGGATCATTAAAAGCTTAAAGTTTGCAACTTTAGGTTTGGCCTCTTCTTTTTTGTCAAGGAGTTTGAAATCATGGGTTTTGTGGCACCAAGGTACAGATTGCGGATGTATGTGTTCCAGATGTGTCTTTCACTTGGACCTTAGTTACAGGGTGCCTGCCTATGTGGTTCCCTCTGTATGGTTGTGAGGTACTGAGATCTGAGCAGAGCAATTACTCCCTGGGTGCACTGTCCCCATGAGCAGGTTGATGCCTGGCTCTCGGCATCTGTTTATATGTGGGTCTGTGTGACATGTACCACAGGCCAGGGGTCCCTCACAGTTTAGTATTTAAATAAAACCGAGTAAAATTTGTGCAGTGCCTTATTGATTAATGTATTTAAATTACATTAAAAGACATTAACAGGATTCAGAAAATCACTTTATATGTTTCTGTTTTGGCAGCGGATAAAGCGTACACAGATGCCCCAAAGGACATTCCAAAACGCACTGTCTCCAGAGCATACCTGGTGAGAAATCTAACCTCTCCGTTAGAGTGCTACAAGTATGTGCTTTGTTCATTTGATTTTCAGATTGTACAGAGTTGTTGTGGGTGGCACAGTGGCTCAGCGGTTCCCGCGGTCGCCTCACGGTTCTAGCATCCCCAGTTCGATCCTGACTTTGGTGTGGAGTTTGTCCTTTCTGTGTCTGTGAGGGTTTACTCTGGGTACTCTGGTTTTCTCTCGTAGTCCAAAGACATGCATTAGGTTCATTGATTACATATGTACAGTGGTGCAAAAAAGTATTTAGTCAGCCACTGATTGTGCAAGTTCTTCTACTTAGAAAGATGAGAGAGGTCTGTAATTTTCACCATAGGTACAAAAAAATCCAGGAAATCACATTGTAGTATTTTTAAAGAATTTAATTGTAAATCATGGTGGAAAATAAGTATTTGGTCACCCACAAACTAGCAAGATTTCTGGCTCTCACAGACCTGTTTTCCCACTTATGGCATAAAATGTTGCTCATACAGGACATGGTATAACTTTGTTACCAAATTATGTGCTTGCAGTGAACCTGATTAATGTTAAATTTACTGTAGCTAGTCACTAATCACATTGTGCTGCCAATGAATTGGAGATTACAAATACCCTCAGTGTGTTATTTATTCTATTAGACGACAGATAAAGAGGCTCCCGGTCTGGTGCGGATCCAGACTCTTGCATATCTCAGCGGCTTCCCCTCTTCCTTCAAAGAAACCGAGCAGCTGAGGGTCAAACTGCCGTCTGTCGTGACCAGCAAAATCAAACAGGTGAGACCGATGCAGCATGAATAGCTATTAAATAACCACATTTAGCCCCACAATCAACCAGTGAAATGAAGGTGACAGTGAAGATGCTCTGCCAGGTTGGTTACAGATGGCTGTGTTGACCACATGGTGTCACACAAGATCCATTGCACCAAACGTTGTGTTCGCTCTGAAAAAGCAACTGAAAAAGCAAATGTAACTCGAGCCTCTGCTGTTGCTGTATTTTTTGTTTTATTCTTTACCCATGAGCAGTGTTCACAGTTAAGAGTAATGCATTTCTAAATCAAAAGTGACTGCTTTAACCTGATACTTTTTCATGTGTTAGACATGTAGGTGATGGAAACATCGCTACATATGAAGTCAAATCGTGTCCATAATGTGAGCTGCTATTGGCTCTGTCTAAATGACTGGACAGTTTTACTCAAAGACGAAAGGTGGCAATGATTTTGGGCTTGGCTGACGATTTTCTTTGAGTCAGGTGGCGTCATGGGTTTAAGTGCAGCTCCACAGCATGAGCTAGTGTGCACAGTGATTGACTGTTGAGAGTAACTCGACCTCGCCGAATGGAGGCTAATATTAGAGAGGCAGTTTATAATGGCGCAGTGCCTGCCTGCACATGGAAAGGGCAACAGGGTTTAACTGATCTTCTGTATATGATCTTCTTCCAACCACCATTGCCCTACTGCCTGCCATATAGGCCCTTGTTATGTTTCCAAACATATTTCCTAACCAGTACATTTGTGTAACTGTCAGCATATTCCTTCCTCTGTAACAACGTTCCTGCCGATTTGCTTTGTTTTATATGTACAACTCATTCTAGTCACTTTGTATTCCGCTGGTGTTTATTCTTTTTCTGACGTACCCTTTGTTTTCTTCCTTGTGCCATTTTCATTTGTGCCACTATGGCTCCTCACTGCATGTTAGTGAGACTAATGAGAACAGATCTAGCTCTAAGTCTCTCACAAACTTTGAGACATTTACATTAACTATGTACTGAAACTTTGAGAGAGTAAGGAGTTGTGTGAAAGGCAGTTCCTATCTATAGGTCATATTAACCTTTGGTTGATGAAAGCTCTCCCGTGAATCCTGTGATCTGCTTAAACTGGTAATAAGTGCAAGAGAATCATTTCAATATTCTCAGTCATATGTGATTTAAAAAATGTACCAATAAGCAGGGTTAGTTTCCCAAACTTGCATAACATTACCTCTAGAAAGTTTGAAAGTAATTAAAACAGGGGTTCCCAAACGTTTTCTGCAGTGATCCCTTGTTTGCTCCCCCTTGTAGTCTTTTGCCTCCAAACTCTGCTAGAATGTATTTTAAACATTGTAATTCATGCAAAACTGCAACTTCTGATGGAACAAAACAAAAGAAAATGACAAATGACCTTTACAGTGGAATCTTACATATTCATTATGCATTACATAATTTTTCACTATAATAGCATTCATTGCTTTGAGCATACTTTCCCAAAATTGCTCCTCTGCATAAAAATGGCTTTAAAACCTGACCAGCTCCCTGTGAGCAAAAACTAAAACCTTAACATTTGCTCTGTAAAAATGACCCCTTTAATCCCGATTAAAAGCAGTGCTAAAACATTCCTCATTAATTTGCTTCGACCCCCACTTTGGGAACTGTTGAATTAAAATATAAAACAAGTGCTTATTCAGTTATTAAAATTAAATTAATAACCTATATGAATTATTCCATTAATTTTTAAAACTTAAACAAAAAAGGGTTGAACCCATCTGTAATGTTTGCGGTACTAGTGTTTGACATGGTGGAACATGTTTGTTTTGAACATGACCAATATGAATAAGCACTGAACTAGAACTGATTAAAGGATTAAAGTGTATTTACTCCAGTCACTATTCAGTTTACACCAACAATGCCAAAGTTCAGGTCAAGTTTTTAAGCTGATAAACTTTTTATTGTAATGCTGCCACATAAGCTGAGTTTTGTTAATGTTCAATTACCGTATTTTTCGGACCATAAGGCGCACTTAAAATCCTTTAACTTTCTCAAAAATCGACAGTGCACCTTAAAAAGCAGTGCGCCTAATGTATGAATTAATTCTGGTTGTGCTTTCTGACCTAGAACCGATTGTAGATGGTACACGGCGCTCATAAATCTGTCAAAATGTTTTAGCACGGCCTTGGTAGGTTATGAAGCTTACGGCAACCGTAGTGCGCAGCATCGCGGAGTAATACGGTATGTGCTTCAGCATTAGGGTACGTGCATTCATTCATTCATTCGGCCTCAATTACCGTACTTGCATTAACGCCCCCACCCCGCTCAGCCTACCCCCCCCCACACCTACACAGGACACCCCGCCACCACATCCTAAACCAACAACATTCTAACCAAACACCACCTGCATCACATACCAACACCCCCCCACCCAAATCGCCCGCGCTGTCCCCCCTCAGCGCCGCGAGCCCCGGACACACACCACCCACCCCCACCCACACCCCCCCCCGCCAACCATTCAGGAGATCCTCCCAAACAAACCCCAAACAGCAGGAGCCTAATGTATGAAGAATTCTGGTTGTGCTTTTCTGACCTAGAACCGATTGTAGATGGTACCCAACGGCGCTCATAAATCTGTCAAAATGTGTTTTAGTAGCACGGCCTTGGTAGGTTATGAAGCTTACGGCAACCGTAGTGCGCAGCATCGAGGAGTAAGAAACGGTATGTGCTTCAAGCATTAGGGTAACGTGCATTCATTCATTTCAATTTTCGAAGCGGATTTCAAACACAACGCTATCAGTCACGCAGTACAACATGGACATAGAGCAGCTGTGAGAGAGAATTCAACATTAACGAATCAGTGGTACAGGAAGTGGAGGAAGCAAGAAGACGCCCTGCGCCAGGTATAAAGACCAAAACTGAGCTTCCGACGGAACTTAAGAGTTTTGTTTCATTTAATGCGCCTTATAACCCGGTGCGCTTTATGTTATGAACATAGATCTGTTAGCAGTCGTCGTTGATATTGCAGTCTTATAATCCAGTGCACTTTATAGCCCGGAAAATACGGTATGGTGTTTTATACCAGTTTTGTGGTTTTTTTCCTTTTTGGTGAGTTTTTCCATACATTTGCAACATGGTGTATACTCTTTTATTTAGTTTTTTGATATTAATTAATAACTATGTTGCTTAATTATCTATTATGTGCACAATTGAGGAGTGAAACTGTGCAGGCCTTACGAGGTATCTAGAAATAAATTGCCTCTAGATATCTCATCAACAAGTTGAAAGGTCAGTGGCATTGAAAACTTTACCTGTGGTGGCGATTTGCATTAGGCGGAGCAGCAAAAATGAAAAAACAATTGCATTTTATGAATTATGATCGGAAAACAATCTAACCCACAGGACAAGAGGAAGACACCACACCTTTGTCTCCGTTCACACTGATAATTTGTATGTTGTATAAAGAAATGCGCAATTACTGTAAGCAGTAGTTTTCTTTGTGACTGAATTCATCATGTGGTACATTTAGCATTCTCAGTTTAGTCCCATCCGACCCCAACCACTCGCTACACAATAACACCCCCACGCCCCCCCAACCCCCCAACCCCCTACGCCGCCCACAATTACTGTAAGCAAGTACGTTTTCTTTGTGACTGACCCCCTGAACTTCAATCAAGTTAACATTGCATCCCAGACACTAAGTTTAGTGGTTCTTGACCCCCCCCCTGGACTCAAATGTATGGAATTGGGACCCTTAATGGAACCAAGACACGTCATTCTAGGGGTTTCTGTCAGAAGACAAATAACAGTACTGTGCAAAAGTCTTAGGGCCACCAATCAGATTTGTTGTTTTATCAATGGTATAATGACCATAAACTTAATTACGTTTTTCGGACCATAAAGCGCACCGGGTTATAAGGCGCAATATCAACGATCGGCTGCTAACGGATCTATGTTCATAACATAAAGCGCACGGGGGTTATAAGGCCGCATGAAATGAAACAAAAACCTCTGAAGTTCCGTCGGAAGCTCAGTTTGGTCTCTTACCTGGCGCAAGGGCGTCTTCTTGCTTTCCTCCCACTTCCGTACCATTGATTCGTTAATGTTGAATTCTCTCACAGCTGCTCTATGACCATGTTGTACTGCGTGACTGATAGCGTTGTGTGTTTGAAATCCGCTTCGAAAATGAATGAATGAATGCAACGTACCCTAATGCTGAAGGCACATACTGTATTACTCCACTATGCTGCGCACTAAGGTGGCCGTAAGCCGCCGCCCGGTAAGCTTCATAACTTACCAAGGCCCGTGCTTCTAAAACATTTTGACAGATTTTATGAGCGCCGTGTACCATCTACAATCGGTTCTAGGTCAGAAAGCACAACCAGAATTAATTCATACATTAGACGCACCGCATTTTTAGGCGCACTGTCGATTTTTGAGAAAGTTAAAGGATTTTAAGTGCACCTTATGGTCCGAGAAATACGGTATTCCTCAGTCTGTTTATTAAGTTACAAACAGAAAATACAGGAATGATGTACCCTAGAAAAACAAAGGCATCTGCAAGCAAAAGTCAGTATTTAGTGTGACCTCCCTGAAAAAGTGGTTTCTCGGCTGCTATCCGTCCATACAGACTGTTCCTGATCAGGCTTCTTCGGACTGTTGAAGGGTCAAGTTGGCATCTCAATGAAGTTACCTCTGCTTAAGTGTGTGTAAAAGGAGGTTACGGGAAAAAAAATACTTGCCTCTGTAGCTTACTTATAGAAGTGTTACCTCTTCTTCTACCTATAGAATTTTTGTTTTTTCCCCTCATATTTTTCTTATTTTTCAGTTTTTCATACTGCATACTAATTTCCTGTATTTTCTGGTAGTATTCTGTGTGTGTGAATACTCATATTTTCCTACCTGTCACTGGCTTATCAGTGCAAACATTCCTAGAAACAGAATTAGCGTACTATTGAGCTATTGATAGATGAGCAGCCTCAGATGTGGGATTTACTTCCATGGGGAAATACTTCATTGCTGTTGTTCTTGTTGTTGGTATTGTTGCATAACCTAACCTAAGTCTACTTTATATATTCTTTTCAAAGTTAATAAATACTAGAAAATTTCCATCATAATTATTTAACCTGATTTAGCTTAGTTTGCGCTGTTCTACCAATTACTAAATACTTGGGTTCTCTTACGTTTTACATTTAGTCATTTAGCAGACACCCTTATCTAGAGAGACAGCTTGTAGAGTCTTACAATCCAAGCAAGTGTGGGTTAAGGGCCTTTTGAATGACCCAACACTGGCACCTTGGTGGAGGTGGGATTTGAACCCTGAACCTTGTGGTCCACAGACCAGTATACTTGAACCACTAAGCCACCACAATTCCATAGCCTGTTCTGTTAATTAAAAATGATAAATGGTATCATTTGTTCAAATTGTGTTGGTGTATTGTTGTGACTTGGATTGAGTATTTAATGCAGGAATCCAGGCAGTTCCAAAGTTGACCATTGTGAATTGATTGCAAATAATTTTATAATTTACAGTTTTATAGTAGTTGTATAATAGTTTTATTCCAGTGAGTGTAATGTAGTACATTTTCCAACTGTCTTTGTTGTGTGTTCTAGCTGCAATTATACTCTGAGGCAAGCATTGCTCTTCTTCACCTGAACACAGCACAGGACTTCACAGACCTCCAACAACAGGCCAGGAAGAACCTGACTTTGGACAGCAAAGAGCTTACAGTCAGCCCTGCGTACCTGTTCTGGGACCTCAGTGCTGTCTCACAGGTAGTGGCTTTAGTTTCTAAAACACTATGCAATTAGTAATAAAATGAATTAATGTTAGTGGTGGTTGATCGGGCAAAATATCACAGATTTTATTCTGGGTCACGATCTGCAATATTTAATTACATTTTTTTCATGTCGATTTCAGGACTAACTGAACACAAGAACCAAACTAATTTCTCTACTAATAAAAGCATAGCTTCACAAAAGAACAAGAAATAAGGCCACTTAGGCTAGTAGTACCCTTTCAAACAAACCTTAATAAAGTGCACTTCCCAACGAAATGTAAACAGTTAAAAAAAGTAAATCATTACCATGTTCTAGGAGTCCATGAATAATATCGTACTACTACTACTACTACTACTACTACTACTACTACTACTACTATTAATAATAATAATAATAATAATAATATAAAATGTCAAATATAGTCGTGAAGTCCAGCGCACCATAAATCACTCATTTTGTATACGTCAGAAGAATTGCACTGATAGAATCGCATTTGTGACTGGGTAATGAGGATCAACCATTTATAGAAGTCATTTAAGTTGCTTGTTTTCTCCAGTTTTGTTGGGTATCAAATCCTTGGCCAGGTAAAATGTTGCGGCAGTGGCAGCACCTTTCAAATGTTGTCGTTGTTGTAGGGGTTAGTGGTGTTTCTGGTTGTTTCACCCACATTTGGGGACCTGCAGTGTACTCTTTGGGGTGTTTTCTTTTCAGGCCATTGAACAGGTACACTGTGGCAGCAGGTCACAGAGCAGGTTCAGCATGTTGAGCTTCAGAAAATGTGCTTGCCATTTTATTTATTTTCAATGGCTCTTTTTTCGTTATAGCCCCACTCTCAGTGGTTCTACTCTCTAGTGGTTCCTTAACCATCTCAGAAGCCTCTACCCTTCTCAGTCTTCTGTATTTCTGTATCTGACCTTTGTGATTCCTCTCTCCTATCAGTGCTCTCTGGATTCTCTATTTCAGCTTCCAGTGGTCTTCTGTTTCATCAGTCTCTCTCTCTCTCTCTCTTTCCCTCTCTCTCTCTCTCTCTCTCTCTCTCTCTCACTCTCCCCCTCTCTCTCTCTCTCTCTCTCCCCATTAGGTTCTTGATTAATTCTGTGGCAGACATACATAGCTTGCTTTTCATAGTCCAGTCAGATCTCTTCCTATATCGAGTGATTGAGGATGCCACTTAAATCAGCGACAACAAACATATTATTAAAACCCCAGATGATCACAGACCTAGCAAAAAATAAAAAAAACAAACTACACATCCTAATGAATACCTCCAATATGTCTTACTAATCAAGGAAAAGCACCACTGCATACGTATTTATACATGGATGGATTCAAATCCCCAAACCAAGTTGCAGCAGCCATCACATCAGGAGCGGATCTTGGAAGTCTCTCACAGACCCTGGAACTACCAAAACAAAGTGCGATACGGACAGCAGAGGCAACAGCGATTACAATGGCAATAGACCTTTTAGAGAAACCAGGATTTTTTCCTAGAGAAAACTGTAATCTGCATGGATTCCAGGTCATAAATACAAGCACTGGACTCTGTCCCCAAATTATTTTATAATTACCAACATTCTAAATAAACTGGAAGTCTTGGAGACTTACCGGAAAGAAATATGACATCAAAGTGTGCTTGGGCATCCCGGGAAATGAAAAAGCCTTATGCCACAAGTGGGCACTAAACTACTTGCAGCAGATACAAAACCAAAAATCCAAGCATACATCAGAGACAAGGGCAACTCAAATGAAAGAAAAAGAGGACAAACAAACTGAGATCTATCCTGCCATAAAAGTCTACATGACACCGGTACTCCACAACAGAATGGATCCCGCTATATGGACCAGATGCCGCGTTGAACACACCAGCATAAGTCACCAGCACCTACCAAGAGGGGAACCCCCACCAGTATGCGGAACTTGCCACACCACTATAACAAAAAACACATACTGGGTGAATGTGCCAAATACACAGCAATTGGAACTGTCTGAAACTACCCTGGACCATCGTAGAAACAGTAAAACAAGAGCATGGGAGTAAAGTACTGCAGTATCTCACATATATAGGACTTATAAGATCCTGCTGGACAGAAACTCCAGAAAACATGTATAAAATGGAAATGTACCTGTCATGATTATTACCGAGAGGTAGCCAACTCATGGCCTTTACTAATTAGGATGTTATGTTTGCTCTGTGGTTGTAGTCAAAGCAGGATGAGGATGTGTCAGCGAGTCGCTTCGAGGACAACGAAGAGCTTCGCTATTCACTGCGCTCCATTGAAAGACACGCCCCTTGGGTGCGGCATATCTTCATCGTGACCAATGGGCAGATTCCTTCCTGGCTAAACCTGGACAACCCCCGCGTAACTGTAGTCACTCATCAGGTTTGTGTAAACTGGCTTACATGTATTTGAGACCAAAGTTTTGGTATTACTAGTTGTTGTGTAGATTACCTGTTATCTGAGATGATCTCTCATGTGGTTCCAATGATCATAAAGGTCTAAAAGTGTTGGAGATATCTCCAAGCATTCTAAGTCCCATTCTACATAATGCTTTCTTTGGAATTTCCCTGAAATGCTGGTGTATGTACACCGATCAGCCATAGCATTAAAACCACCTGCCTAATATTGTGTAGGTCACCCTCATAGTGCCAAGGCTCGGATCCACCAACGTGTGGACTTTTGTCATGTTTGCAGTATGGCATGGTGCATTATCCTGCTGAGACAGGCCAATGTCATTAGGGAATACCAATACCATTGGTCTGCAGCAATGTTTAAGAAGGGTGTTACACTTCAAAATAACATCTACATTAATACCAGGACCCAAGGTTTCCCATCAGAACATTGCCCAGAGAATCAAATTTGTCTAAGTGGCTTACTTTTTCTGTCCATGGTTTTAATGTTATAGCTGATCAGTGTAAGTATATGTGGTGGCCTAGCGATTAAGGTGCTGGACTATGGCCCAGAAGGTCCAGAGTTCAAATCCCACATCAGCCAACTTGCCACCTTTGGGTCCTTAACCAACAATTTCTTGGATTGTAAGATTGTATCCGTTGTAAGTTGCTTTGGATAAGGGCGTCTGCTAAATGACTAAATGCAGATGTTAATTCATGTGTTTCAATGCAGGAGATCTTTCAGAACATCTCCGCGTCTGCTAAATGACTAAATGCAGATGTTAATTCATGTGTTTCAATGCAGGAGATCTTTCAGAACATCTCCCACCTTCCCACGTTCAGCTCTCCAGCCATTGAGACGCACATTCATCATATTCCCGGCCTCTCGCAGAAGTTTATCTACCTCAACGATGATGTAATGTTTGGCAAGGATGTGTGGCCTGATGACTTCTACAGCCACTCTAAGGGTCAGAAGGTCAGAGGGCACATGGTTTGATTTATGTTACTGCTCAGGAACCTGTAGAAGCATTCTTTTGTGTCTATGAGATTTATTGGGTTGATGAGATTTACTTAATTTCAAATATAAACGCATTTCCTGTTGGAACTGGACACCAAAGGGCAATGTGTTTAGGGATCTTGCCTAGTTTTTAAACTATGCATCAGTTTGGGACCTTTAAGACTACTCTTAGCCTAATTTCTTGTGTGTACTGCTAATTGTTACAATTCTACTGATTGCTTTGGGATATTCATAGTTCAGGACTATGAGGACATTGATTTGACACTAAATTATAATTATAATTCCATTTTAAATAAACTTTGATTCATGAATGTCATATAGGCCTTTAGCAAGTTCCAGAAACGATTCCAAAATGCCTAATTTTTTTTATTATTTCTTTTAAAATCAACGTTTACAGTTTCACTTTGCTTTAAGGTCAAGTCAGCTTTATTTATATAGCGCTTACAAAGGAGCATTGTCTCAAAGCGGCTTTACAATTTTAGATTATCTTCTAAATGATTAGGTCAGTCCCATATTGAGCAAGTCTAGGGAAAAAGTGGCCAGGAAAAACTACTTAAACATTATAAGGAAGAAACCTCGTGAGGACCAAGATTCAAAAAGGGACCCAACCTCCTTGGTTGGTTTGGATGTTATACGTACAAATGAACCAAGTTATCTAATTAAAATGATATGAAAAGTGTAATAGAATAGAGAATATAAGAGCTATAGCGTATAAGTCAATAGTGAAGAGAAATATTGCATTGAATAACGTAAAAATATGCATATTGGCATTATTTAGTCCAGTACACAGTGACTGTAGGGTCGTGTGTCCTTGGCAGCATGGGATCCTCAGTCGACTGAGGCCTTCTGTGGTCTCAGTATGGTGGGGCTGGGGCTGATGTCGGAAGAACAGCTTGGGTGGGGCTGAAGCAGAGGAACATTTTAGTGTGTGGGCTGGAGCTTGTACTGGGCACAAGCTCAGAGAGAAAAGAGAAAATGTAGTTAGCTGTTGTTAAGAGCGCAGAGTCTATTAACATCCCATGACTGAACCACTGACACTACGGTATCTGCAATCCCAGCTAACCTTCAGCTTCTGTTTTTCTGGAATGGAATTGAAACCAATTGATGAACATAATGATTAAGGACAAATTTCCCCCACAGGTATACCTGACCTGGCCTGTTCCAAATTGTGCCGAAGGCTGCCCTGGCTCCTGGATCAAAGATGGCTACTGCGACAAGGCTTGCAATAACTCGGCCTGTGACTGGGATGGTGGTGATTGCCTGGGTGAGAATTCTCTCTGCTCTTCTATTAGGCTTCATGAGCCTCATGAGCTTATAAAGTTATTTGCGAGAAACTGTTATGTTGCCAGAGGAAGTTTTTTAACAATGAGACATTGCTATTAGGGTTGGTTGCAATTAGAGGAGTAAAGATGGCTTGGTAAACGTTGCATCTGATGAAGACACTTGAGAGGCTGGTTCTTGTCCGTCTCCGTCCTCTGGTGAGCTCAGCGATGGATCAACTATAGTTTGCCTACCATGCCATCATCTACCTCCTTCACAAAGCTCTTTCTCACCTGGAGAAGCAGGGCAGCACTGTGAGAATCATGTTTTTTGATTATCCAGTGCTTTTAACACCATTCAGCCAGAGCTGCAGGGACGGGGACAAGCTGTATTACATAGGGGTGGAACCACCACCTTGCAAACTGGCTTCTGGACTACCTCACAAACCGACCACAGTTTGTGAGGGCACGGGATTGTGTGTCTGACATGGTGGTCTGCAATACAGGAGCTCCACAGGGAACGGTCTTGGCACTGTTTCTCTTCACCCTGTACATTGCAGAGTAAAGTAAAACAGGTTCTTGACTGTTTGATGAGTAGCTTTTTCACACACACACACACACACACACACACACACACACACACACACACACACACACACGGTCTACACTGGTTATCTCGTCCACGTTTGTTTCATGGGTATTTTTGGCAAGATGCGAGTTAGGTGACTTAACGAGGTTACACAAACATAGACAATGACATTCATACCTGATGCTTCTGTACTGCAGCCCCATTCATATTTCAACAAGTGACCAGTCTCCTCCTTTGATAACACACAGGGGCTGTACATCATCTGGCGTTGCAAGTTTAAAGTAGGATTAAAGTGCCACCTACTGATGGTCTGAAACATGGTGACTTAGCATGGTGGAATTTCATTGCTGGCAATACATTTGTTACATTTTAAGCTTGGTGAGGGCGAGATGATAGTGTATTTAATATTCAGGGGTGCCAATGTAGGTTAAATGACTAAGTTTTTGTGTATTGGCATTCCTTTAACTTATTACAGAGAAAGGCTTAAATGTAGGTGGAAGTCAAATGACAAGAAAGGCTGTTCCACCTACCAGGAACAGGAAAGTCAGTTAAATCTTTACTTGCTTATTTGTATGACTATCCTACCATTCCTCTCATATTTTACATGTCTTGTGTCCTTGTCCTTTTGTAGTTTGCAGTTTTTTCTGCAACCCAAGCCTTTGAATCCCAGATGGTCATGCATGTTTGTATATGAAGCCAGTAGAGCCTAAAGTAGGAGTAATTCACCAAGAATACAGCTTCACAAGTTTCGTTTGTGATTTTATATTTTTTTTTTTGATGCAGGAGGTGCCAATCGTTTTGGTGGAGGGGGCACTGGGGGAGCAGTGGGCGGAGCCGGACAACCATGGCAGTTTGCTGGAGGTTTAGGAGGCCTGAGTAGCTTGTCTTTCTGCAATCAAGGTTGTGCAAACTCGTGGCTGGCTGATAGGTTCTGCGACCATGCGTGCAACGTGTTGGCCTGTGGCTTCGATGTGGGAGACTGTGGAATGGGTGAGACTGAGGGGAAGGAAATTCAAAGTACATGTTGATGGTTTGCAAAAAAAAAAGAATAGAAGGTGAAGATGATGATTATTATTACTATTTTTTTAGATTTTACTGTTATTTATTAGTTAGATGTAGGAACTTAACACAACCTTTCCAGATTTGGGCACTTCGTTAGATGATCCAGGAGTTTTTACACGTACACACTCAATTGGTTCAGCGGCTCAGTAATTTACAAAAAACAGTTAAATATTTAAAATATTCTTATCATACAGCACTTGACAAATATATTTAATCCAACATGTTGTGTATTTGTTTATAAAGCCCTGAATAAAACAGACTTTTTTGCAGTGAAGTAGTAGTGTAGTGGACATGTAGTGAACAGTCATTTAGGGTTATGTACCAGTTTTGTTAACATTGAGCCAGAACCTTTTTATTTGTGCGTTTGTAACAGATCACTTTAACCAGTTGCATCGCATCGTCCTGCAGAGGAACCAAACGCTCTACACCGTGCCTCAGGGTGAGCTGCGTCCGTACTTCAGCTTCTCTGCTGTGGCCAACCGTGTGTCTGAGGCTCATGTCAGCGACAACCCAGTGGTGCGCCACACATCGGTCACTAACAAATGGAAAACGCTGCATCTGCTGCTGCTAGCAGGCTACAATGCCACCCAAATCCACTACAACCTTACCTTTCAGAGCGAGCAAGAATTCACCATGAGCTTTACTGTAGTGGTTGACACTCGTGAGCTTCCCAAGTCTACCGTGACACCTACAGTGCAGGAGAAGGTGAAAAATGAATCCAAGTCGATTATGACCACCCAAGAGCCTGGGTTTCTGTTCAAAGATGTCCCTGTCGAGAAACGAGGCCCTCACGTCCAAAATATGCCACCTGGAGCCTTGGAGGTGGCCATAGAAGTGCCTGCACTGAATATATCTCTTTTGCCTAAGGAAGTGAGAGACGAGCTGCAGAGATTGGATGAGAAGCTTCAGTTAGGCGACATCACTGAGAAAGGCTACAACTTCACCAAAGCCAAGTTGCTGAAGGCGTTTCTGAAGAAGGAAACTTCTGAGCTTCATGGAAACAAGGGTGCACTCAAAGAAGATCAGAAAGCAGCAGTAGAAGGGATTGTTGGTGGGTCTGATTTAAGTGCCAAAGCCATTCCAGTTAAAATTGACAACATGCCTTCAAAGGAGCAGGATCCTGCAGAGCCATCACAGGCCATGGATGTGGAAAAAATGCCCTCCAGATTCCTCAGGTCTCTGGTAGGGAACACTGGTAAGAAGAAGGTTCAGAAAGGTGCCGGAGAGGAGGATATAGGGCAGCGTGTGGGTCGCAAACTTCAACATTACCCAGGTTCAGAAAGGAGCTTTCTTCCATGGGAAAAGAGAAACTATTTCCTGGATCTTCTGGAGGTGAGTAGTAGTCAAGTCAGATTTATTTATATAGCGCTTTTTACAATGGAGCATTGTCTTAAAGCAGCTTTACAACTTTAGATTATCTCCTAATAACTACGTCCAATCCCAAATTGAGCAAGCCTAGGGTGACAGTGGCAAGGAAAAACTCTCTAAGTGTTATGAGGAAGAAACCTTGGGAGGACCAAGACTCAAAAAGGGACCCGACCTCCTTGGGCGGCGTAGATGATAAATCATGGAGTCATAGTTCAAATAAAATATGGGGTGTGCGATTTGTGTCATCTGTGATGATCTCTTAATTGTTTTAATGATGTACGAGGTGAAATGATCAAGTATGTCAACATGCTAGTGTAGGTACCACAAATCAAGCTAGCATTCTACCTAAAAGTGCATGACTGAAGATAAAAATGAATGAATTGAACAAGGAGACAAAACACAGACATCTCCAGCCTCGCTGTCTACGTCGTTAGCTTTAATTGCTATAGTAAATGTAGTTAAATGGGGGAAAAGTTCAGGTGTTGTAAAGACTTGCACAAGACACTATATACCAGTAGAGGTATGGCTATACTGTATACCACAGCATTTCAAGAGTGGGCGGGGCTTTTACTTCTATTTATGTGTTAGAACCACAAGATAGGATGGGTCTATAGAGGAACATTTCAGAGGCAGAGAACGCTTCAGAAACAGTTGATAATAGTGATTTTTTTTTTTTTAACTTTAATATTATGATATTAAGTTATTGTTGTTACTGTGTAGGGTTGGGTATCGTTTGCATTTTATTGATTCCGACTCTGATTCCAAGTCCTCTCTTTGATTCTGGTTGTTATCGATTCCAATTTTCAATTTCAAAATGGTGAAAAGATGTGCTAAATGTTTAGGTATAGTGGCTACATTTACTTTTTATATTTCAACTTTACATTAAGCTTTTTTATTCCCATTAAAATACTGGACTGTGGACCAAAAGGTCCAGGGTTCAAATCTGCCAAGCTGCCACTGTTGGGTCCTTGAGCAAGGCCCTTCACCCACAATTGCTTGGATTGTAAGATTGTACCAATTACTGCTAAATGCTGTAAATGTAATGTAAATGTAAAACCTGTTATAAGTAAAAAGCTTAAATTTGCTTAATGTTCCAGAGTAGTGACCTAGGAACACCAAACGTCTCTCAGCTACTGACGATAAGTAATCTGTACTGCTGAAATGACCAACAGAAGTAAAATTGGTTTAAATGGGAAGAAAAAAGCTTAATGAAAAAATTATTATTTACCTTTTGGATCACGGGTTCATCATTTTAGCCGTAAGTAGTGTTACTTATTAATAGTAGCAACTGAGAGAAGTTTTTTCCTAGGTCATTGTTTGAGTACAAAGCTGTGTTCACATTAAGTGTTTTAAACTGTCCCGCTAACACAGCACTTGTGCTAGTAGACCACAGTCGGTTAAGCATGGTGCAGTGCTGAATTTCATACTGGTGCTTCAGATGCTTTGCCATTTTACAGGTGAAACGTCCTTTACAACAGATTAGCCGTCCATACAGCATTTAGCATTTTCTCTGAAAAGAACTTTTGAGTGCTTTTGAGCTCCAATTTTCTGCTAATGCTATAGCCGAGCGTACCAAAACAAAACCACGTGATGCGATCACATGAAACACCGGTCCTGGCAAAGAGATGCTTCCTTAGTACGGATATATTTTTGCACTAATTGTGGCCGTGTTTTTAAAGCATAAAATGTGTAAGTAGGAACTGATCAGTTGAATTACATTTTTTTCCTTACTGGGTACCCAGTTCTTGGAATGTTGGAACCGGACACCAGCAGTTAACCAACAATATGGGATCGGATCGGGCCCATCTCTAGTTGATCATGAGGACTTGGTTATATTATGAGGTTGATAATGAGGACTTGATTTTATAAAGGGGGTGAGTTCAGATGGTTGCTGCGTTCAGTGTTGAAGCAGCATCAAGTAAATCTGAGGTCACCTCAAGTTGAGAAAGGCTGAAGATCTTTGGCTAAAGCAAGAAAGGACATGAATACCATTGTGTCATATTTGGAAGCACTTGGCTCCAATTTACACTGTTGAAACACCATTTGATCTTATTCATGTCATGCTGAGCTGTAAGCAGTTCAGCAAAGCTGAGGTCCCTCATTTATATGGCAAATGCATTCCCAGAATTGTACGCTATTATTTTTACTGCTATTTCGAGGTTGAGAGTTTTATATTTTAATTGTTATATTGTATGGGTATGTGACAAGTTTAAAAGCTGTAGTTCTACAATCATATTTTGAAATATGATTAAGTGCCTTTCATTAGCAATTTGTACATTCATTGGAGTAATCAAGACATTTATGTTGTGGTACGCCATTTTACAAGTTTTCTACTTGCACTGTTCATGGAGGATACCATCCCCTAATTATAGTCTGTGCAGTACTTCAGCATGAGGGTGGCACAGTGGCTCGGTGGGTAGCACTGCTGCCTCACAGCAGGCAAGTCTTGAGTTCGATCCCAGCGTGGAGTGACCTGGGTCCTTTCTGTCTGGAGTCTGCATGTCCTCTCCGTGTTCGCGTGGGTTTACTCCGGTTTCCTCCCACAGTACAAAGACGTGTATTTGGTTAATTGATTACGCTAAATTGTCATTGACTTGAGTGTAAATATATGACTAGTCTTGTAAACTTGTGTGTGTCACTGAAATGGCTACTGATGCTGATAGCAATGTTAAATAAACCAAACAAACTTCAGCATGAAACGTTTCTAATATAATTTAATTGAAAGTAAATTGCAATAGTGTCTTAAAGCTTCAACCGAAAGCTGCTGTCTGTGCTTTACAGGAAGTGGAGCGACTGGAGCGGGAGCTTGCGTATAAAGCAGACAGCACCGCCACAGGCCGAAAGTTGCAGGACACCTTCGCTGATTCTCTTCGCCACGTCAACAAGCTCCTGAATGGCAAATTTGGCTTCACATCTCGCAAAGTACCCGCTCACATGCCACACATGATTGACCGCCTCATCATGCAGGAGCTGCAGGACACGTAAGAATCACAACATGCTTAAATTTTAGCTTTTTCAAAACTTGCAAGAGGCTTTTGTCCTATGGCTTTTGATTGGACAGATGACATTGTTATTTAGGTCAAGGAACATTTAAATTTTAACAAGAATTTTAACAATAGATTTAAACAAAGATTTTAGATGTTCTTAAAACTTAAATTAGATCCCCCACTGTATTTTTAATGGATACAGTGGGGCAAAAAAGTATTTAGTCAGCCACTGATTGTGCAAGTTCTCCTACTTAGAAAGATGAGAGAGGTCTGTAATTTTCATCATAGCTACACTTCAACTATGAGAGACAACATGAGAAAAAAAATCCAGGAAATCACATTGTAGGATTTTTAAAGAATTTAATTGTAAATTATGGTGGAAAATAAGTATTTGGTCAATAACAAAAGTTCAACTCAATACTTTGTAACATAACCTTTGTTGGCAATGACAGAGGTCAAACGTTTCCTGTAAGTCTTCACCAGGTTGGCACACACTGTAGCTTGGTTATTTTGGCCCATTCCTCCATCCATGCAGATCTCTCTAGAGCCAGTGATGATGTTTTGGGGCAACACGGGACTTTCAACTCCCTCCACAAATGTTCTATGGGGTTGTTGAGGTCTGGAGACTGGCTAGGCCACTCCAGGACCTTGAAATGCATTTTACGGAGCCACTCCTTTGTTGCCGGAGCGGTGGTGTGTTTGGGATCATTGTCATGCTGGGAAGACCCAGCACGTTCCCCATCTTCAATGCTCTCACTGATGGAATCTCCCCGATACATGGGCCTCGTTTCATTTTTCCCTTTAACACGGATCAGTCCGTCCTGTCCCCTCTGCAGAAAAAACAGCCCAAAAGCATGATGTTTTCACCCCCATGCTTCACAGTTAGGTATGGGTGTTCTCTGGGATGCGACTCAGCATTCTTCTTCCTCCAAACACCGACGCGTTGAGTTTTTACCAAAAAGTTCTATTTTTGGTTTCATCTGACCACATGATATTCTCCCCACTCCTCTTCTGGATCATCCAATGCTCTCTGGCAAACTTCAGACGGGCCTGGACATGTAAACTGGATTAGGGCAGGGGTGACACGCCTGACACTGCAGGAATCTTATGAGTCCCCTCTCGGCGGGTAGTGTGTTTACTGATGGTAGCCTTTGTTACTTGGTCCCAGCCCTCTGCAGGTTCATTCATCAAGGTCCCTCCGTGTAGTTCTGGGATTTTTGCTCACAACGTTCTCATCATCATTTTTGACCCTCACGGGAAGAGATCTTGCGTGCAGCCCCAGATCGAGGGAGATTATCAATGGTCTTGTATGTCCTTCCATTTTCCTTACAATTGCTCCCACAGTTGATTTTATTCACACCAAACCTGCCTGCCTATTGTAGATTCACTCTCCCAGCCTGCTGCCGGTCTACAATTTTCTTCCTGGTGTCCATTGGACAGCTTTTTGGTCTTGGCCATGGTTGAGTTTGGAGTCTGACTGTTTGAGGCTGTGGACAGGTGTCTTTTATACAGATAACGAGGTCAAACAGGTGCCATTAATACAGGTAACGAGTGGAGGACAGAAGAGCTTCTTAAAGAAGGAGTTACAGGTCTGTGAGAGCCAGAAATCTTGCTTGTTTGTGGGTGACCAAATACTTATTTTCCACCATGATTTAAAATTAAATTCTTTAAAAATCCTACATTGTGATTTCCTGGAATTACAGACCTCTCTCATCTTTCTAAGTAGGAGAACTTGCACAATCAGCGGCTGACTAAATACTTTTTTGCCCCACTGTATTTGTGCAGAAAAATAGAAAATCCAAAGGGTTCACAAACTTTCAAGCACCACTTGTACATTATGTTCAATTGTACTGAGAGGAACATGATTTTAATTTATACCATAACCAAGAAACCCCTTACAAGTGGACAAAGTCAGAAATATAATCACAATTCTTAAATGTGTGCTTTGCTTCTGCTTCCGCTTCTCTATCAGCTTCCCTGAAGAGTTTGAAAAGACCTCCTCCCATCGTGTGCGCCACTCTGAGGACATGCAGTTCGCCTTCTCCTATTTCTACTTCCTGATGAGTGCTCTGCAGCAGCTCAATGTGTCTCAAGTATTTGACGAGGTTGACACCGATGGCTCAGGCATTCTGTCCGACCGGGAGATTCGGACACTCGCCACCCGCATCCATGAACTCCCTCTCAGCCTGCAGGTATCACAAAACGCCCACTGCACTACGGAAAGCAATACATCTATTCAGGAGCTCTCATCTAAATACTGTATTTCTAGGGTCTTAATAAGTAATTACATTCAGGAAACAGAATGCAAATGAAAAACAGAATGTACTAAATCTAACTGCAAGTGTGTGGTTCTGTAACCTGCTTTATGGATCTCTGGTACGTGTTTTTAAGTCAGCTGTGTTTCTGTGATCTTTGAGCAGGACCTGACAGGATTAGAGCAGACGCTGATAAACTGCTCAAAGACATTGCCCAATAATCAGACTCAACTCCACATGGTTAACCCCACCCAGGAAGCATACTATGACTCCAGCATGGTAATAAAAAAATGTCTTATAACTAGCCTTCATACTGTAGTTATAATGTACATCACAGTGTGTGTGGGGGGGACTACATCTTGGTTTTCTATGATTGTAATGCAGTTACAGTTAAGCCTTGTTATCCAAACGTCTCAATCCAGGAAATGATTTAGATAATGAATATTTAGATATCTGGAATAATTTCCATTATTTTCAATGGGGGAATCTATATTTAGAGATGTTTCATCTATATTTATATGGCCATTTATATGGATACACCTAAATAAATTGGGAATGGTTGGTGATATCAACTTCCTGTTTGTGGCACATCAGTATATGGGAGGGGGGAAACTTTTCAAGATGGGTGTTGTCCATGGTGGCCATTTTGAAGTCGGCCATTGTGGATCCAACTTTATTATTTCCATTGGGAAGAGGGTCATGTAACACATCAGACTTATTGAGAATTTCACAAGAACAACAATGGTGTGCTTGGTTTTAACAGAACTTTCTTTCATGAGTTATTTACAAGTTTATGACCACTTATAAAATGTGTTCAAAGTGCTGCCCATTGTGTTGGATTGTCAATGCAACCCTCTTCTCTCACTCTTGACACACTGATAGGAACACTGCAGAAGAAATGCTCTCCCGATCTGACCCCCCTTAGACTTTTATCTTTGGGGTCATCTGAAGGCAATTGTCTATGCTGAGAAGATACGAGATGTGCAGCATCTGAAACAACGGATACTGGAAGCCTGTGCTAGCATTTCTTCTGCGGTGTTGCTATCAGTGTGTCAAGAGTGGGAGAAGAGGGTTGCATTGACAATCCAATGGGCAGCACTTTGAACACATTTTATAAGTGGTCATAAACTTGTAAATAACTCATGAAAGTATAAAGTTCTGTTAAAACCAAGCACACCATTGTTTTTCTTGTGAAACTCTCAATAAGTTTGATGTGTTACATGACCCTCTTCCCATTGGAAATAATAAAGTTGAATCCACAATGGCCGACTTCAAAATGGCCGCCATGGTCAACACCCATCTTGAAAAGTCCCCCCCCCCATATACTAATGTGCCACAAACAGGAAGTTAATATCACCAACCATTCCCATTTTATTTAGGTGTATCCATATAAATGACCCACCCTGTATTTAAAACCCCAACATGCTTTCAATGATGAGACCAATAGAGTGGTGCAGGGGACTTTCTGACTGGTCTGCCTGTTCTCTGCATAATTAGTGGGGCTTTGCCTCTGTAATGCATTGGGTCTCCTGTATCTTGTATCATCGCTGTTATTTCTAGCATTAAACATTTTAAACATACTTCCTCTTATGAGACACTAACCTTTCAAACACTTTAAATTCCCAATTTAACTTTTGTTTCCTGCATGCAGCCCCCAGTTACTAAAGGTCTAGTTGTTCACTGCAAACCCATCGCAGACAAAATTCAAAAAGTCTACAAGGACCAGAATAAATACAAGTGAGTTCTGTATAATAAGTTATAATATGGGTGATCTATTGTTTGCTCCTAAGTGAAGATTCTTCCTATACTCATTAGGTTTGAGATCATGGGAGAGGAGGAGATTGCCTTTAAAATGGTACGAACCAACGTGTCTCATGTGGTGGGACAGCTGGATGACATAAGGAAGAACCCAAGGTGGGTGCTCAGTGCTTCTGACGGTTCAATACGTATGCTTAGGTTATAGGATTATTCAGAATACTTACATTCTTGTTATCAGGTAGGCTTTTGTGTAGTTAGTTTTGTGCAGCAGTGGGCTGTCATTATAGATGAAGTATAAATTGTGAAGGTGTTTTTGTGTCTGCTGCCAGATATCATTTTCATAGACCTTCTTTTGAGTAAGTCAGTGTCTACCATTGGAACACACAAGCTGTTAGTGTAGAAGCTTTGAATTAATGCGGTTAATAAAGTTGTGTGCAATGTACACTATGACACAATGTTCTTGTGATCTCTTGTGATATGTTCCACTATAATCCCCCAGTAATTTCTATGCAACTTGTGCATAGTATACTGTATACCATGTCATTTTGGACTATGGTGGCTTAGCAGTTAAGGAACTGAATTTTGGACCAGAACGCTCAGGGTTCAAATCCCACCTCTGCCAAGCTGACACTGTTGGGTCCTTGAGCAAGACTTTAACCCTCAATTGCTTGGAACTGTATCAGTTGTAAGTCGCTCTGGGCAAGTGCAAAATGCTACAAATGTTCAATTAATTTATTTCTCATTACCTTCTTCCTTTCAGAAAATTTGTCTGCTTGAATGACAACATAGACCACAACCATAAGGATGCCAGCACAGTAAAAGCTGTACTGAGGGATTTCTATGAGTCCATGTTCCCACTGCCCTCACAGTTTGAATTGCCGCGCGAGTACCGTAACCGCTTCCTCCACATGGCAGAGCTGCAAGAGTGGTGAGAGTTGTGATAGAAATGATGCAAATGTTGATAAAAATTCAAAAAACTTTGATCTACAGAGAGAGACAGACGGTATTTAATGATCCCCACAGGGAAATTTGGGCACTACAGTAGCAAGTAAAAAATGTAATACACAAAATATGAATAGCAATCATCACATTTACATTCAGGGTGTCAGGGCAAAAAAGTATTTAGTCAGCCACTGATTGTGCAAGTTCTCCTGCTTAGAAAGATGAGAGAGGTCTGTAATTTTCATCATAGGTACACTTCAACTATGAGAGACACAATGAGGGAAAAAAATCCAGGAAATCACATTGTAGGATTTTTAAAGAATTTAATTGTAAATTATGGTGGAAAATAAGTATTTGGTCAATAATAAAAGTTCAACTCAATACTTTGTAACATAACCTTTGTGGTGGTAGTTTAAGTTTACGTAAAATTTAGAAGTACATTCACATGTGCAGGTTGTTTGTGCAAAGGTGTGATTAGTTTGTTCTGGTTTTGATTGTTCTGTGCTTATTCTGTCAAATTGTACGTTCTTACGGTCAGAAGGCAGTAGTTGTTAGTAAGGAAGAAGGTGTTGAGGTTTTTGATAAAACGTGGTGTTGAGGTGTTTGATGACAGTGGGCTAGAAAGGTCCAAAACAGCACTTCTTTGGAAGTCTGATGTGTAGAGAGTGAACAAAATGGGAGACAGTAAGGTTCTTGGGGTACTTCAGTGCTACTAACTACCACCTCTGATGGACAGTTCTGGAGTCTCACAAACACTGTTGGTCAGAAAGTCCATGACTCCTAAAACTCTAGGCTTCAGCCTGCATTGAGTTTATTCTCCAGTCAGAGGCGCTGCATGGTATTAAAATCACTGGAGAAATGATAGAACATTATCCTAACAGTGACTCCGGTTGTGTCTAGGTGTGCATAAGTAATGTGTTGAATGAAAACCACAGGTGGCACCAAAGAGCTGGGGTTGGAGTTGTTAGACCGGGGCTGGGTAGCTGACTGTGAGTCAAACCTGTTGAAAAACTCATTCATCTCATGATGATTAGTATGGAGTTTGACCCCAGTTTGCTGCTGCAACATCCTTCACTCTTTTGGGAAGGCTTTCCACTACATTCTAGAACATGACTATGAGGTCAGGCACTTTATAACCACTGACGGGTTAATAGCTTTGACAGTGCGATGCTCTGGGAAATATTCTACTGGGAAACCTTGTGCCCTGGCATGTAGATGTTTCTTTGATCCACATCACCTACCTGAACCTTGTTGCACTGTTGCAGAAGTACACTCCTTAATGGCAGTGGCCTCTTTCAGCAGAGTAACCTGCAACCACAATGCACAAATTGTTCAATAATGGTATGAGGAACATGATAAATAGTTCAACGTGGTGACTTGGCTTCAAATTTCTCAGATCTCATGCCAGACAAGGATTGTGGTGTGCTGGACAAAGACGTCAGGTCCATGGAGTCCCCACAGTTTACAGGTCATAAAGGATCTGCCTCTAATGTTCTCAGAGATTTTGTGGAGTCCATGCATTGAGGGGTCGGAGCCTTGGTAGCATAAGGGGGACTTGCATTGTATTAGACGGTTGGTTTTAAATTCATGGCAGATCATTGTAAATCATCAAGTGTTTTTGTTCATGCTTGAGTAATTTATAGTACCCTTGTTTCTGGGCCGCTTTGAAAGATGGGGATTTGCCAGTCCTGTCATCACGGTGACAGAGGAGGAAGAGCTGTCAACACTAGGACACTAGGAGGGATTTCAGGAATAGCCCTCTCTCTCTCTCTCTTTGTCTATTTTTATCCTTGTAAAGATCAAAAACTACAAATATGGCTAGTTATTTGCTTTTTGTCAAATTTTGCATTGTTTTGTTTAACAGTGCATTAATTTTCTTGGGGTATACTGATTAGTGTTAAATTTCTCAAAACATTAGTGGATCATCTGGTCATCATGTTTGCATTAAAATGTGCAAAATTATGTTTGTCCCCTGCTTAGATTAAGTTCAATGAGAAAACCAAGTGTGCATGCAATTTGTCCAGGGTTGCCAAAACGTTTGTTGTAGTTTATTTAGATTTGTTTAACATCTATCTATCTGTTTAACTATCAGCGTCAGTGGCCATTTCAGCGACAGATACAAGGTTCCATCAAGACTACTCATATATATATACTCTCAGTTCAGGCCAATTTAGCATAATCAACCTAATGCATGCCTTTGGACTGTGGGAGAAAATCGGCGCACCCGGAGTAAACCCATGCAGACACGGGCAGTTGCTACCCAAAGAGCCCCCTTTCTGCTCGCCGAAACGTTTGTATAAGAACTACGTTTTGCACTTAATAGAAGTTAATTGCAAATTGCAAAATGCTTTATTATTATATGATGGTGTTATTGTTTGAATCCATGTTTGAGCCTCAGGAATACAGCAATGCAACGTGTGGGCATGTGGAGGTAGTGTTCGCCTGTTTGTGTGTCTCTGAGGAGACCAGTTGGATAAGGCAACCAGCTCATGAAAAGAGTAGCCGAGTTTGAACCTAGAAATAGCAGTGTTACTAAGTGACAGCAGGCAGACTGAGGTCACATGCTGTGGAGCCATTTTCACTGGAGCATAGAGCTGGCTGGTCATTGCAGTGTAAATTCTGATGTTTGCTGCTCATCGTTTCCAGCTTGCAAACATTTCTCCATGCTCACTCCTACAGAGTAATGACAGGAAAGTGATGAGCGAGAGGCACCGTATGGCTTCCAGGTTGCGTAAGCTTGGTTCTCTCCGGAGTCTGGCGAGGTTTGACATGACATCATACTTTGGGTCAAAGACGTTTGTATCATCTTGCACCACCAATCATGCTGAGATCACTGAACTGTGATCCTGTTGATGTGAAAACATCATAGTGATATGGTTGATAAGAATAAAATATTCACACTTGCGTACCATGGACCTTTTGACATTATATTGACCAATCTCAGTGCATACATATTTTTTCTGACTATGTTTAAACACAATGTACTGACCATTTTATGACTTACCAACCTTGGCAGTACAGCTTATAGATTTACAGTTAGTGGCTTTTTTCCATTCATGTCTAAAATTGAATTTATTAAAATTTCCAGTGACTGTCATGACAGATGCAATCATACTATAATGTATCATACAATACATTATACCCAAAGAAATCTATAAACATGGGTACTAATATAGAGTTTTCCCACCTTTGCTGCAACAGTAGCCTTCACTGTTCTGAGAAGGCTTGCCACCAGATTTTGATAACTTATTCTGAGGATGGGCACTGATGTTGGATAGAAAGGCATGGCCCATTGCTGGCTTAGTGTTGTCATTAATTAGAAGGGCTGTCCACAAACTTTTGGTCATGTAGTGTATCTACTCGGGGCTGGTTCCTTTCCATTGGTCGATGGAGTAAATATTTCCCAACACAGTGAACCTGTGCTGTGGGTTGTCCTGATAGATCTTCTATGGCTACATGTTAGACAGCAGATTCAAATGTGGATTCTTTAGGGTATGTGAACCTTTAGCTGTTCAACCATCACTGTCTTCTAGGTATCTAGGTAGCCCTCAACCGTCTGATCTCTTGACACCATATGGTCTGTGAACTAAGGCATAAATAAGTACCGAGTTTGCCATATTGTCTCCAGGAGAGTGCACTGTAGCATATTGGAAGCAACCTCGGTTCTCGTCGTTAATTCGTTCCAGAAGGCTTGCCGAGAGCCAACGAAGAGTACCGAGCAAATTTTTCCCATAAGGAATAATATAAATTCAATTAATCCATTCCAGACCCCCAGAAAATGGGTTACTGTCCTCGGGTATGGTGGGGCTGGAGCTGATGACAGAAACAACTTGAGTGGAGCTGAAGAGGATAAACGTCTTACACTGTAACTGCTACAGGAACACAGCTCGGAGAGAAAACAGAAAGTGTAGTTAGTTATTGATTAACTATTGTCTATTAACAATCACTGATGCCATGTGTAGCATGAGACTCCGGCAGCATTAGCTATAGCAGCATAGCTAGGATGAGGAGAACCAGAAGGTAACACAGCCAAGAGGGATCACATGAGACATCAGCAACCCACCTACCCAGCAATCAACAAACCTGAGTGACTGCACCTGGGAGGACAGCAACATCTCAGATCATCACAAAACTCTTTGACTATGAACCCCCGGCTCCGGCAAGTTTGTGAACCCTTGAATTTTCTATGTTTCAGCATAAATATGAGCTAAAACATCATCAGATTTTAACTCAAGTCCTAAAGGTAGATCAAGAGAACCCAGTTAAACAAATTAATCAAAAATATGATACTTGGTCATTTATTTATTGAGGAAAATGATCCAATATTACATATTAGTGAGTGGCAAAAGTATGTGAACCTCTAGGATTATCTGTTAATTTGAAGGGGAAATTAGAGGCAGGTGATTCCAATCAATAGGATGACAATCAGGTGTGAGGGGGCACCCTGTTTTATTTAAAGAACAGGGATCTATCAAAGTCTGCTCTTCACAACACATGTCTGTGGAAGTGTATCATGGCACGAACAAAGGAGATTTCTGAGGAGCTCAGAGAAAGAGGTGTTGATGCTCATCAGGCTGGAAAAGGTTACAAAACCATCTCTAAAGAGTTTGGACTCCACCAATCCACAGTCAGACAGATTGTGTACAAATGGAGGGAATTCAAGACCATTGTTACCCTCCCCAGGAGTGGTCGACCAACAAAGATCACTCCAAGAGCAAAGTGTGTAATAGTTGGCGAGGTCACAAAGGACCCCAGGGGTAACTCTAAGCAACTGAAGGCCTCTCTCACATTGGCTAATGTTAATGTTCATGAGTCCACCATCAGAAGGAACACTGAACAACAATGGTGTGCATGGCAGGGTTGCAAGGAGGAAACCCACTGCTCTCCAAAAAAGAACATTGCTGCTCGTCTGCAGTTTGCTAAAGATCACGTGGACGAGCCAGAAGGCTGTTGGAGGAATGTTTTGTGGACAGATGAGACCAAAACAGAACGTTTTGTTTTAAAAGAAAATCGTTATGTTTGGAGAAAGGAAAAACACTGCGTTCCCCCCAGCACAAGAACCTTATTCCATCTGTGAAAAACATAGTGGTGGTAGTATCATGGTGTTTTGGGCCTTGTTTTGCTGCATCTGGACCAGAACGGCTTGGCATTGTTGATGGAACAATGAATTCTGAATGATATCAGAGAATTCTAAAGGAAAATGTCAGGACATCTGTCCATGAACTGAATCTCAAGAGAAGGTGGGTCATGCAGCAAGATAACGACCCTAAGCACACAAGTCGTTCTACCAAAGAATGGTTACAGAAGAATAAAGTTCATGTTTTGGAATGGCCAAGTCAAAGTCCTGACCTTAATCCAATGGAAATGTTGTGGAAGAACCTGAAGCGAGCAGCTAATGTGAGGAAACCCACCAACATCCCAGAGCTGAAGCTGTTCTGTACGGAGGAATGGGCTAAAATTCCTCCAAGCCGGTGTGCAGGACTGATCAACAGCTACAGGAAACGTTTAGCTCCCAGGGGGGTCACAGCAGATAATGTTTTGAAAAGCAAAGGCTCCTCACATACCTTTTGCCACTCACTAATATGTAATATTGGATCATTTTCCTCAATAAATAAATGACCAAGTATAATATTTTTGTCTCATTTGTGTAACTGGGTTCTCTTTATCTACTTTTAGGACTTGTGTGAAAATCTGATGATGTTTTAGGTCATATTTATGCAGAAATATAGAAAATACTAAAGGGTTCACAAACTTTCAAGCACCACTGTACACCGAGCAGGGGCTATTGTGAATCTGAATCACTGTGTACTGAATCGTGAATCGAATTTGAATCGTGAATCGTGTCTGAAACGAGTCGCACGGCTCCACCCATACAAGCTTAAGCAAGTGCGCCGTGCACCGAGCAAACGACGAGAATCGAGACACATTTTCCTTCTCCTCAATGCGTCGAGAACCGAATTCGACGAGTTCCGAGGTGGTCGAGAACCGAGGTACCGCTGTAGTATCCTGAAGTACATCAACCAGCAGTTGTATTCTAACTAAAATTTGAACACAGTAGGTGTAAAGTTATGTAATAAAATTAGTGTGTATAGTGCAATGCTTCTTAAACATTTAATAATAATGCTTGTATGTTTGAATGTTGCTCTGCTTTCCAGGCGAATATACAGGGACAGGTTGAAGTTCTGGACACACTGCATACTGATCACCCTGGTGGTTTTCACAGTGCTTTCCTTTTTTGCTGAGCAGGTTAGTATTGCTTCCTGTTAAAGCCTTATACAAACGTGCCCGTGAGCCATTTCTAACATGCATCATTCATCGCCATGAGACATGAGGTTCTCAGCTTATAGATGCATTTAATTTATTACCAGTGAGGTCAACGCTGATGACCGACATGTGTCAAGACACATTTGTACAATGTGCATGATGGTGGTTTGATCTCAGGCACAGGCGTAGGGTTCCTGTTCTGCCTATCCAAGGAAAGGTTACACAGAACAGTGACCCGTATAGTGTATCAGGACAGACATGGAGGCACTCGCACCTCGTACTGGGATGAACATGATTGATTTACACACGGACAGATTGTAGTGACATGTTGATTCCTCGATGACCTCAAAGAGCAGCAGCTGTAGCCACTTCTTAGATTAACATTCAGCTTTTATTTGTATTCACAGATATTCTTCATCACCCTGTTAGATTAGATGTGAAAGAACATGAAATTGTGGTGTTAAAGAAACAATATGTATTGAGTTCATTGTGTAACTACAATAAAAAGAAATTGCCAAGTTACTTATTTACCATAAACACACCAACATGTGTTTAGAAGCGAGGTTATCATCAGGAAATCACACCAAACCTTTAACACCAGCTGTTAAAGATATTTGCGGCTTTTCAAATAGATGAGGGATCATAATACACTACATGTTTTAGGTTAAATAGCTGTCATAAATCTTTAGAGTGGTTAGCTTAATTTTTAATCAAGGTTTAAAAGAAGGTGGTTAAAAAAGAATCTGTTTTTCACTTAGGTTAACTAACCAGGCAATACCATATGATTTCATATAATGCTGTCATGCAAAAAGGGAAAATAAACTTAACATTTATTTGAATACATGATAAAGAACATTTCGAACAATGGGAATTAAATTCTTTACTGTGTAATTGTAATTCTTTTTGAACTAAACTTTGGGTGGTGTTGTCATGAAGCTTTATCTACATCTCACCTCACAACAGAGCCTGGCTTCTGTTTTGGCTTTGACTTTTAAAAAGTTACTGGAAAGATGACAATATGCAAACTACATTGGATGATTAAGATGATAACAAGCTTGTGGAGTCAGTTGGCCATGACGGGTTTAAACCGGCCAAGGTACCAGCACAAAAACACACTCGGCAAATGTTAGCGGAATCATTCTGCAAGAAAAGGGACAGATAGCAACACATAACAAATGCTGTCACCAATTACATTGTGAAAGACAAGTTGCCAATTCAGGCAGTTGAGTGAGATTCATACAACTTTTGAATACTTTAGACTTTAGATATACATCCCAAAGTATCCTCTAATTATGGTAATCGATAAAATCCCAGAAAATATCGAGATATATATATTTTTTTATATCGTTCAACCCTATTAAGTACAGCTCTGGTTGTTTAAATGTTTTGCCATAACAGTGAATATTGTGCATTTCAGGTGTGTAGCTCTTTTTATAGATAAGGGTGTAACGATGCATCCCGATGCAAAGATGTCATGGTGTACATCGTAGAGATTGGCACTGTCACATGCGTTCTGTTTGTCATGCCATCATATGCAATTGCATTTTTGATCATATGTCACGCTCTCATACGCATTTAAATCCTAATTTCTTTAAATTGCAGCAGACTAAAGACTTGCTTTGAATTGTTTACCTTCATAAATAATCGTCTTGATGCATGCTCAATGATCCAGGTAAGAAAATCCCAGAAGTTGAATCTGTTCATCTGGACATAGATTTTGTTGGAGAAACGTTTCGTCACTCATCTAAGTGACTTCTTCACATATCCATTAACGACAATGGCCACGTGTGCCATTCACACAGGATTGGGGAAGGGCTGCGATGGCTGCGTTGTAGGGACTGTAGTAGCCTAGTGGTTAAGGACTATGGACCAGAAGGTCCAGGGTTCAAATCCCACCTCAGCCAAAGCTGCTGCTGTTGGGTCCTTGAGCAAGACCCTTAACCCACAATTGCTTGGACTGTAAGATTGTACCAATTGTAAGTCGCTCTGGATAAGGGCGTCTGCTAAATGCTGTAAATGTAAATGGTGAGAGGTGTACTCTGAGGCCCCCTCCTCGGTTCAGGGCTTCTTTTACTCCGCGTTCAAACCATCGTTCCTCAATATCAAGGATCTGCTCGTCTTCATCCTTGAAAGAGTGGCCACTGGACTGTAGGTGGGTGTAAACCGCAGAGTCCTGACCTGATGAGGTAGCTCTTCTATGTCAACATAGACCCACCTACAGGGCCTCAGAGTACACCTCTCACCATCTTACAATGGAGCCATCGCAGCCCTTCCCCAATCCTGTGTGAATGGCACACGTGGCCATTGTCGTTAATGTCTATGTCAATCTGCATATTAAAAAAACTGATCACCGGTCCCATTGTTATGTAATGGTGCTGGTACCAGTCGTTATGCAAAGGTGCTGTATGTAAGATTGGGGAAGTTTTCCAACTGCTGAGACTGAAGAAGTCACTTAGATGAGTGACGAAACGTTTCTCCAACAAAACCTATGTCCAGATGAACAGATTCAACTTCTTGGACTTCATAAATAATGTGAATGGAATGTTTTCCCTCTGGTTTGAATATAGTATATGGTGAAGCACTATCATTTTATTTACAATTTAAACCTATGTTTCTAGTAAGGTATTTTAATTGCAGGGGACTTATTTTTATGAGATATTTTGTGCATTGTTTTGCACTGTTAACAGTTCAGAAATTAAATTAATTTAAACAGAGTGTATCGTTACACCTTAATTCATAGCTGTTTCCTGATTTTGTGAAACTCAACACACGTTCGTCTAATTTTCTTTGCTTTTCTCTGGCCTTCCCCATGTCGATGAAGGGTTTCTCTCACCTTCACATTTATACTTCACTGAAACAGGAAGCTCCTTACAGTCACTGGTTTAGGGAGAGTGGTAAATGGTGAGTGGTGCGTGACGTCATTTTCTTTCTTCCCCTCTCGGTAGCTGATCGTGCTGAAGCGGCGGCTCTTTCCCAGACGTCGGGTCAGCAAGGAGACTGAACGTGTGTAAGGACGAGAGACAGAGTACAGCCCGAGTGCCAAACACACTACATGGTCTCTGCCTTCCTTGAAGAGTTGAAGAGTGGAGTGTGAAGCTCTGAGAAAGACCACACAGCGTTCCCACGGAGGAATGGAGTACAGAGGCTCGGAAGTAGAAGTTGTTGATGATGGCTACAGTGGAGGAATGTGACATTTGAATACTTCCTTTACAAGGCAATGAGTGTGAGACACCAATGTATGTGGAGACGGGGAAACACTCCTTTTTGTGCGATTACTGTCCGGATAATTGTGAACATGCTGAATGCCATGCTCAGTTCTGGGGTTGTCAAAAGGAATGGGATTTTAAATTTCAAAAGAATGTGATTAAGGGTGATAATTACAAAGGGACATTGATTATCTTTTAGTTCATGCTGTCTGTCTGTGTCCTGCACACCAGTGCCTTTTCCCCAGTCTGTATATAACTGCTGAACTCTGGGGGACTCCTGTACTTAGAGCTCTTTGTTCCTTTTTATAGAATGTAAGTGATTCAGAAAGAATTCAAGATAAATGTGAGGGATCATGAGCTGTCTGGCTCTAGTCCATAACCAATATGGATTAATGGTCTGTGCTCCTCTCTTTGTAATGCATGCTAATAATGGCCAAGACTGAAACCTGAAGCCATATACATTGTATAAAACATCTTCCGATAGTGTTCTAGATACCAAAACTTTCACATTGACTTATGAATACAACGTACGTTCACAACAATTAGCCGCATCAGCAACTGGGAACTAGTTACACCAGAACTTTTTCTTTTTCGTCTAGTAACATTTTAAGAAATGCCTAAGCTGATTTACTAACAAGGTCTGCTCAGGAATTTTGCCTTTCTTTCAAATAAGGAAGAATGAATGAATTAATGAATTCGTATTATGGGATGTTGCTATCCAAGTGTAATATCAGAGACAATGCGTCTATGTACAGTATTATAAATTATGAATGACATGACATTAACTATTAAATCTGAAAAGGAAGGTACCAAACTTGGCACGTTTCACAAGTGCAAGACTGAGAAAGACTGTTCTAAGTATTTAAACAGATTTTTCTAAACTGTGTTAACAATTAAGAAATGTTAGTGGAGATGATTCGGGAATCACCACAGATGAGATAATGTTCATCCAGTTTTTTACTTTGTAGCAAATGCACAGATATCAGAATCAGAATCAGAAGAATCAGAATCACTTTATTTCGCCAGGTATGCTACACATACGAGGAATGTGTTTTGGTGATACACACAATAATACACACAATGGACCACGTAGTAGTACGAACAATACACATAATAGTACAGATAATTACACATGTATGACATGTAACAAATAACATATTTAACAGGCCTGACAGCACACGGACTGTTAACCATTATTTACCAACAGTTGCCCAAGAGAACAACTTTGGTTAAAAAATGTTACAGCTCTGGGGAAAAAGCTGTTGGCATGTCTTGATGTGTTTGTTTTTATTGCCCTGAGTCTTCTGCCGGATGGTAGAGTCTGAAAAAGGTGATGTCCAGGATGAGAGGGGTCTGCTGTAATTTTGCTGGCACGCTTCAGCACTATGCTGTTGTAAATGTCCTGAAGCGTGGGCAGATTACATCCAATGATCCTCTCCGCTGTCCTGATTGTACGCTGGAGTTTGGCCCGTTCATGTGATGTTGAGGAACCAAACCAGATGGTGATAGATGATGAAAGGATGGACTCTATGATTGCTGTGTAGAACTGGATTAGCAGAATCTGTGGCAGGTTAAAGTTCTTCAGCTGTCTCAGGAAGAACATTCTCTGCTGAGCCCTCTTGGCGATGGAGAGTGTGTTCTTTTCCCACTTTAGCTCGCTGGATAAGGTGGTGCCCAGGAACTGAAGTGACTCCACCACTAAGACCATAGAGCCATTCATTGTGAGGGGGTGTAAGCAGGGCGTGTTGCGCCTGAAATCCACCACCATCTCCACAGTCCTTTGTGTGTTGATCAGCAGGTGGTTGTCGAGGCACCAGGAGACCAACTGCTCGACTTCCTTTCTGTAGGCAGACTCGTCACCATTTGTTATGAGGCCCACCACAGTGGTGTCATCACCGAACTTAATGATCTTTACACCTGGTTCCTTAGAAACACAGTCATTGGTATAAAGACTGAAGAGAAGGGGTGAAAGCACGCAACCTTGTGGTACACCAGTACTTAGGTTCCGCTGGTCTGAAATGTGTTTTCCTAGCTGTACCTGCTGTGTCCTATTTGACAGAAAGTCCATGATCCACCGGCACCGGTAGCTGAATGTTCTGGCTTACCTCAGTCAAATCAAATTACATTATTTCAATTCATTGCAAAATTTTTTCCAGATCCAATAGAGGAAAAAATTAAAGGTGGCTCAGTGGGTAGCACCGCCGCCTCACAGCAAGAAGGTCCTGGGTTCAATCACCGGGTGGGGTGGCCTGGGTCCTTTCTGTGCATGTCTGTGTCTGTGTGGGTTTACTCTGTGTTCTCTGGTTTCCTCCCACAGTACAATAACATGCATGTTAGGTTAACTGATCACGCTAAATTGGCATGGTTTGAGTGGTCTCTGGCGACAGACAGAGCGACACGTCATATCAAATGGCAGTGGGCGGACCCCAGACCGGCGGGACAAGATGATGAATAGAGGAAAAATTTTGTAATCATCTACCATAAGTCCCTTTTTTCTCCTCCTCTGGTTTTTATGTTGGCCTGAATACTGAGACATGGATTCACTATTGAAAGCAGTATTCTACGTCAAGCTGGTTGATCTTTACAATGGACCAATTTTTTACATTTCTTACCATCAATTTTCAGTCGGATTGAGATGCAGACTGTTGGTATGCCTTTCCTGAAGCTTTACAACTCATGGCAAGATACATTACCATCCTGAAAAATGATTTAATTGTCACCAAATTGTATTCTGTCCATAGAATCAGAGCAGTGTCAAATTTCAGTGGACCCCTTTACGCTGACTGTTGAGGCAATATTTGCCTCCTCCCTGGTCTGATTCCTGACATGCAACTGCATATCATAAATTAGTGGTGGGTTGAAAAAAATCTGTGTTCTTTGTTTCATTATACAAAAAGTTCCAGCATCATCTCCTTGGCCGATGCATATTTGTGGATCATTGCAGAATATCACTTCATCCAATCTTTAGTTGAAATGTTAGGTTTCTGAGTGGCCTTCTATATGTACATCCCATTTCACATTTCATACAGTTCTGTCACAAACTCCTGTCTTGTTTTTTATTTGTTGTGCATTTTATATTTTCAAGGCATATTGCTTAAAGTTTTCAACCCTGTTGTTTTATCCCTATTTTGTCTCTTTGTATACGGTGAAACCTCGGAATGCGAACGTCATTCGTACTCTGATTTGTTCAAAGTTGGAAGGTTCTGCATAACCTTCCCATTTTTTTTATAGTTGCATCACATTTTAGACACAGCTGACTGGGACCAAGCAACATATTTTGCCACACCAGGGGTTGGATTTCATTGAAGGATTTTCAGTTGACAACTCTCTTGTTGGGGTTTTATTTCTATTAGCCAAGGTCAACAGCTCATTAAGAATTGAAGGAACTCATTTAATTGCAGACTAATTAGCATTTCTTAGATTTGAGTCCATAGGTTTTTCTCTACTTGATCTGGAAGAACTGTGCCCTTAATTAAAATGGTGTAATTTGTTTGAGGTATGGTTCACAAAACCAGAATGTTCAACTATTAAACAAAAATAGATTGCTATAACATATTTCAGTTGTTACCTAGAAGTACCTAAAAGTTCCTAGAACTTCCTAGAAAACCTAGAAGTTTTAGAAGTTCGTACCCTAACTTGGTATTAGAGCCATTAAGGTGCTCTAACGAATGAGATGGCATCTTACCTTTACCAGCAACCTCCACTTTGGTTTCATTCGGTGGTGAGGTAATGGATGTTCAGTTGATATTGTTGTGGTTAGTGGCTGGAAGAACCCTTCTGCAATAGAGTAGAATGCGCATACACACACAGGTCACACACATGATGAACCTGCTCAAGCCCAATCAATCTGCAGAAAACAGGGAGGTAGGAGGGCCAATCAGAATGTAATCTGCAGCAATATGTTATGCCGACATCATTAGAAGTAGGTGGAGTTTGGAATATGCAGGAACCAGGCAGAAATTGTCCTGCAATAAGTATAGGAATTCATATTTGGTTCGACTGTACTGATTTGTGGCTTTAAATCAATTCTGCTGTTTCCTGGAAGTGTTTGACATCTGAACTTGCCATGGTTATAAACAATTGGCACACAAAATTTAAACCTTATTTGACCACATTTTTATTATCATTTGTTCAAATTTTACTGCCGTTTTACTATTTACACGTGCAGTCCATTATGGTTTCACATGGAAATTAGTTTTTTGAATTATGGGTCTATAGAATTAGTGTTATTAATTTTGCTAAATAAAATGGGAGGTCTGATTTAGGGCTTACGCATGGTTTTTGTGTTCACACGTTGCACACTTTACCTTTGCTATCTCTGTTAACTCTCTCAAGTAAGTAGGTACACTGATAAACCGGTGCCAAGAAGTTAATATCAACAAATGTCATGACACGCTGATTATTAAATCACACACAAACAGAATTTCTAGGTCTGATTAAGAAATTATCTAAGGCTTAGCAAATTTGTGCAGATTTGTTTCTGCCTCAACATGAAACTTGCTTAACAGACTTTTTTATCTAAGAAACTTTGAGGCAAGTTAGCTGGCACTGTGGTCTGTAACAATTATCCAAGCCAACTAGCTTTACTCTTTCTGATCATATGAATATGAAGCCAGGTGGACTCATAGTTTCAGGACAGTGTTTCTCCTCTGAAAATCAAAAGTATTTGAATGTGAAAGTTAGGATGTCTGTCAAATGGGATTGAAAATGGCAAATACAGTGGTGCTTGAATGTTTATGAGACCTAAAACATCATCAAAAGTCCTTAAAGAAGATAACAGACAATACAGTTACACAAACGAGACAAAGCAATATGTATATTTGGTCTCCTCTTTATTGAGAAAAATGAGCCAATATAACATGTCTGTGAGTGGCAAAAGTATAGGGACCTTTAGGATTAGAAGTCATTTGAAGGTGAAATCGGAGTTCACTCAATGGGATGACCGTAAGGCATAGGTGGGCACCCTGATGGATGGATTAATCAAAGTCTGATCTTGTGTGGACGTATATCATGGGATGAACAAATGAGCTTTCAGGATCTTTCAAATAGTTGTTGATACATCAGACTAGAAAAGGTTACAAATCCACTCTGAAGAGTTTGGACCCCACCAATCCTCAGTCAGAGAGACGATGTAAAAATTGAGGAAAAAATCACTTCAAGAACAAGCCATGTAATGACTGTGAGTTCACAAAGGAAGCCCAGGATAACTTCTAAGTAACTAAAGGTCTGTCACTAATGTTAATGTTCATGAGTCCACCATCAGGAGAACACTGAACAACAATGGTGTACATGGCAGGATTGCAAGAACACCGTAGCTGCCCAGAAGAACATTGCCGTATGTCACATGCACAATCCAGAAGACTATTGGACAAAGATTTTGTGGATGCACGAGACCAAAATAGAACTTTTGTGTTTTAAATGAGAAGCATTATGTCTATCGAAGGAAATACCTGCATAAGAATTTCATCCCACTGATGAAATGTTGTGGTAGTGTCATGGTTTACCAGTTTTGCTGTATCTGGGCCAGACCAGGTTGATATCATTGTTGGAATAATGAGTTCTGAATTATACCAGCAAACCCTAAAGAACACTGTCAGGACATTTGTCCACAAACTGAATATCAAGGAGATGTGGGTCATGCAGTAAGACAGTGACCAAAAGCTATTGTGCGAAAATATGGTTAAGAAGAATAAAATTTGGGAATGTTCAGAGTCCTGACCTTAATCCAACAGAAGTATTGTGCATACAGTGTATATGAGGAATCCACCAACATCTAAGAATTTAAGCTGTACTGCATAGAGGAATGGACTACAGTTCCTGCAAGCCGATGTGCATAGCTAATAATCGGATACTGGAAACAGTTGTTATTGCACTGAAGGTTGTCACACCGGATACTGACATGAACGGTTCACATACTTATGCCAGTCACAGATATATATGTGTCCGCCACTTTTAGGACTAGTGCAAACGTCTGATAACATCTTATTAGATCATATCTATGCAGAAATACAAACCATTCTAAATGGTTCACAAACTTTCAAGCACTACTGTATATTGTATCATTTAAAATATGATTTATTAAAACAATTGTGCTGTTAGTGGGTCTAACGATAATTTCAGTAAAGGAAACTGTACTATCAAATAGACATGCTTATTAGCTGCATGTTGGCTTTTATTATTATGTTTGTCCTTAATTGAGGGCAGCATAGTGACTCGGTGGGTAGCACTGTCAACTCACAGCAAGAAGGGCCTGGGTTCGATCCCAGATGGAGCCATCAGGGTCCTTTCTGTGTGGAGATTCCATGTCCTCCACATGTCCGTGTAGGTTTTCTCTGGGTACTCCGAATTTATCCCACAGTCCAAAGACATGCATTAGGCTAAATCATTACGCCAAATTGGTCCCGATCTGAGTACGAGACTAGCTCAGATGTAACCCGGCGCTGAATGTGCCATCAAAGCTGAAGAGTAACGTTACATAAACTAAATTATCCTCAACTGTGGGGGGCAATTCCAAGAACAGAGAGAAGTTTTGGTTAAGAGTCCTGTGATACCAAATGGTTACATTTTCTTTGTGCCCGAACCAGGGCTAGGACCACTTCATCTAGCTAATGTCTTAGCCTTAGCTTTGCCTTAGAATAAGGGCAGAGCTGGGGGTTCATAGTCAAAGAGTCTTATGGTGATCAAAGACGTTGGGTTGCTGTCTTCTGCCTCCCGTGGGGTTGCCGATGTCTCATGTGATCCCTCTTGGCTGTGTTTCCTACCAGTTCCTCTTTTTCTAGCTATGCTGCTATAGCTAATTGCTGCCGGGGTCTCATGCTACACTTGGCATCAGTGATTGACATGGCATCAGTGATTGTTAATAGACAACTGTGCTCTTAATCAGTAAACTAATTACATTTCTGTTTTCTCTCCTAGCTGTGTTTCCGGTACCAGTTCCAGCCCCACACATGATGTTCATCTGCTGGAGCTCCACTCAAGCTGCTTCCGGTCATCAGCTCCAGCCCCAATCCATACCCCGGGCCACTTAATGTCGATGTGCATACTTCACATTTTTATTCGAACTTTGACTCCATGACTTTAGTTTGCTCTTAGAATTTATCATCTACGCGCCCAAGGAGGTTGGGTCCCTATTTTGAGTCTTGGTCCTCCCAAGGTTTCCTTCCTAGAAAAACTTAGGGAGTTTTTTCCTTTCCACTGTCGCCCTAGGCTTTGCTCAATTTTGGGATTGGACGTAGTTATTAGGAGATAATCTAAACTTGTTAAAGTTGCTTTGAGACCAATGCTCCATTGTAAAAAGCGCTATATAAATAAATCTGACTTGACTTTGACTAATGTGATTCAGTTGCCAATTTAGGTGAGCATATTGATTAAAATTTTATTTGACTAGGGATACCCAAACGTTTGCCTGTAACACCCAACAGCATGTTATTTCGACAATCTAAATCAAGCATTTGCTGACTAAACCCATAAAATTAAACTGTTTGGTGGTAACTGAACTTGAAATCTAAACCTTTTATATTTAAGCTAAATTAATTGTACACAGTGCCACAGAAGTAATCAAATAATCACACAGAATATTCAACACAATTATAGCTTTAAATTACACAAATTACATAAAATTTTCTTTGTACAATTAGCCCTTTGGGAGGAGACATTCAAAACAGGCAGTGTTGTTGAGAGTTGGTGCTTTCATTAAACAGACTATACAAATGTCCATCACCAACAATCGATCAGTTTCACACTGAAGGAGATCAGAGATGTTAGTCTGGGAGAACGCCGCTGTCATTATTGTGCACAATCACACAATGCTGACCTCAATACCCACAGTCCATGGACGATTATATTTCTTTTTTTCAAAGACCTGACTTCATTTTACACCAATTCCAGTACATTGTTAAGTAGAAATCACTGGACAATCAGGACAATTTTTTTTTTAAAAAAGATACTGCTGCTGTTGTGGGAAAATATGGATCAAATGTAAAAATATTGATAATACGAAGTTGGCAGCACAAATTTCTATGGAATGATAAATACTCTTACTGTTTGGATGTATAACAAATGGTCATTGAAATACGTAAGGGCATGGAAACGCTTCAAAATGTGGCAAATGGTGAGCAAACAGTATTAGTATAACACTGTTGTTTCTATGGCCATTATAGCTTTGTTCTAAGTCATGTCTTTTTTAAATTAGACCATTAAAGGGTATCACCTTACATTTAAAAATTACATTGGCACTAAAAACATGATAATTTTTTTTTTTATCCAAACAGCTCAATTAACTTGAGTGTATTGGCTTGTAAAACATTTCCAAACAATGGCAGTGAGAGAACACCCTGGTATGTTTCCTGTATTTAGTTGGTAAAGGTTGTCCCCAGCTCTTAACTGTAGAGTTGTAAACTGGGTTCAGTTCAGGTCATTTAGTCAGTGGTCGTCACACGGTCAAGGTGCTGGGGCTTTGGGTCTCCTGCTCTGGTTGAGAAATGGGACACTGTCTTCGACTGACCCCACTTCCTCCTCCCGCCGGGCAAATTGTCAGTCTTGTGAGTGTGGCACTGCGGGCTGATGCTGAACACCCGGATGCGCAGGTGGGAGGCAATTTGCAGACCACACAGTTGTGCAGTAACGTTGTCAGATCCAACACGGACACGACCTGTATAACCACACACACCACACAACACACACAACACCACACAACACACATGAAATGAGAAATCTTCATTACTTATACAGTGGTTACGTCGGTTCTCGACCACCTCGTCGAATTCGGCTCTCAACACAGTAGAAATATTTGTTTCGGTTCTCAGCGTTTGTTTTGGTTCTTGCTTAAAACTTGTATGAGTCGAGGCGTGTGACTCGTTTCAGCAAAATTCGATTCACAATTCAGTACAGTGAATTCAGGTTCAACAATAGCCCTCAGAGAAGATCTCTGCTATTTTTTGGTTTGTTCTTTATTGTTACATCTACAGTACTGTAAAAGATCTTTACTGCAAATAAGTCCTCCATGGGATCCTAAAAAGGTTAGTTTATAAGAGCTACACTGAAAGAAAAAACAGGAGATTGAACACTCCAGAGAACACAGCCTGCAGTTAGCTTAGAAGCTATGCTAGTGCCTGGAGTTCATCAATAGATTTAAGTAAGCTTTTTACTTTTCACACTTCAATCCATTCCCCGCTCCTTCAATAAAATAACCATGTAATTTTTTCAACTTTTTAATAAAATAAGCTTGTGTCTCAATGATTTTGGCCTAACTTGTAGGTTTGTGTAATGTGTACAGCTGTTTATTAAACTGAACTCTATTTATCAGTGTACTCCTTTTCCATAATAACATCCCTATGACACAGTATACAGTGGTGCTTGAAAAGTTTTGTGAACACTTTAGACTTTTCTATATTTCTGCATAAATTATAGACCTAAAACAATCAATCAGATTTTCACACAAGTCCTAAAAAGTAGATAAAGAGAACCCAGTTAAACAAATGAGACAAAAATATTATACTTGGTTCATTTATTTAGTGAGGAAAATGATCCAATATTTAACATATTCGTGAGTTTCAGCAAAAGTCCTTTTGAGCCTTTGCATATTTCAGTTACCTGGTGTGACCCCCTGTACAGCAATAACTGCAGCTTAAACGTTTCCTGTAACTGTTTGATCAGTCCTGCACACCGGCTTGGAGGAATTTTTAGCCCATTCCACCCGTGTCAGAACAGCTTCAGCTCTGGGATGTTGGTGGGTTTCCTCCACCATTAGCTGCTCGCTTCAGGTCCTTCCACGTTTCCCCTATGCCACAGACCTATTTCATTGGATTAAGGGTCAGGACTTTTGACTTGGCCATTCCAAAACATGAACTATTCTTTTTCTGTAACCATTCTTTGGTAGAACGACTTGTGTGCTTAGGGTCGTTGTCTTGCTGCATGAATAACCCACCTTCTCTTGAGATTCAGTTTTTCATGGACAGATGTCCTGACATTTTTCCTTTAGAATTCTCTGATATCATTCAGAATTCATGTGTTCCATCAATGATGCAAGCCGTCCTGCCCAGATATGCAGCAAAACAGGCCCAAACCATGATACTACCCAACCACCATGTTTCACAGATGGGATAAGGTTCTTATGCTGGAATGCAGCGTTTTTTTCCTTTCTCCAAACATAAAACGCTTTTTCTTTTAAAAACCAAAAAATTTCGTATTTTTGGGTCTCATCCGTCCACAAAACATTCTTCCAACAGCCTTCTGGCTCGTCCCCACATGATCTTTAGTACTATGTTCAGCTGCATATTTTAATTTAGTGAAGACTAAACTTCGTTCAAATAAAAGTTGTTTGTTTGACTCAAAATCTGCTTCCCTAAAGGAATGCTTACCAACACTGCAAGCAGACGTTTGTGCCTATATTCGATTTAAAGACATCAGTACTTACTGAATTTTTAACTGATTATTCAAATTACTCATTAATATTCAACCCCAATTCCCATGAAGTTGGGACGTTGTGTTAAAACATAAAATATAAAATCAGAATACGATGATTTGCAAATCCCTTTCAACCCATATTCAGTTGAATACACTACAAAGACAAGACATTTAATGTTCAAATGGGAGAACTTTTTTTGTTTTTTTTTGCAAAAATTTACTCATTTGAATTTGATGTGCCTCCAACAACAACACGTTCCCAAACAGTTGTGACAGGGACAACAAAAGATCTGGGCTGAGGAATGCACAAAAAAAACACCTTTTTGGAATATTCCACAGCTGAACAGGTAATTGGAAACAAGTGAGTGTCATGATTGGGTATAAAGGGAGCATCCCCGAAAATCTCAGTTGTTCACCACAAGTTGTCCAACAGTTTAAGAACAACGTTTCTCAACATGCAGACTGCAAGGACATTAGGGACTTTCATCATCCACAGTCCATAATATCATCAAAAGATGTCAGAGAATCTGAGAAAGAATCTCTGCAAATAAGCAGCAAGGACAAAAAACTAACACTGAATGCCCGTGACCTTCGATCCCTCAGGCAGCCACTGCATTAAAAACCCGACATCCAATTCTGTAAGGGATATCACCACAATGGGCTCAGGAACACTTCAGAAAACCAAAATTGTCAGTGAACACAGTTCGTCACTCCATCTACAAGTGCAAGTTTAAAAACTCTACCATGCAAAGCAAAGCCATATATCAACAACAACCCAGAAACCCTGCCGGCTTCTCTGGGCCCGAGCTCCTCTGAGATGGGTATAGAGGCAAAGTGGAAAAAGTGTCCTGTGGTCTGACGAGTCCACCATTTCAAATTTGTGTTTTTCAGCAAATCATGGACATTGTGTCCTCCTGGCCAAAGAGGAAAAGGACTGTCCGGATTGTTATCAGTGCTAAGTTTCAAAAGCAGCATACCCTTTTGATGTTATGGGGGTGCGTTAGTGCCCATGGCATGGGTAACTGGCACATCTGTGAAGGCACCATTAATTCTGAAAGGTACATACAGGTTCTTTGGAGCAACATATGCTGCCATCCAGCAACGTCTTTTTTCAGGGACCGTCCCTGCTTATTTCAGCAAGACAAAGCCCATTCAGTAAAACACATTCCTACACATAATACCACAACATGGCTTCATTTCATAGTAAAAGAGTGGGGGTACTAGACTGTCTCCCATTGAAAAATGTGTGGCGCATTATGAAGCGCAAAAAACAAAAACGGAGACCCCGGACTGTTGAGCGGCTGAAGTTGTTCATCAAGCAAGAATGGGAAAGAATTCCCACCTACAAAAGCTTCAACAATTAATTGTCCTCAGTTCCCAAACGCTTACTGAGTGTTGTTAAAAGGGAACGGTGAATGTAACACAGTGGGTTAAACATGCTCCCTGTCCCAACTGTTTTGGAACGTGTTGCAGAAATCACATTCAGAATGAGTGAATATTTGCAAAAATCAATAAAGTTTATTCGTTTGAACATTAAATGATCTTGTCTCTGTAGTGTATTCAATTGAATATGGGTTGAAAAGGATTTGGCAAATCATCCGTATTCTGTTATGTTTCACACAAAACGTCCCAACTTCATTGGAACTGGGGTTGTACATGGTCTTAAAAGTTGTACTTACCAGAGCAATCCAGAGAACACATAATGTTCATCAATAAGCTGTTTAAAGTACTGATTGAGGAACAGAAGGGCCTGGACCAATGAAGGCATGTTGTCATGGAGAGGAAGCTCTCGCTTCTGGCCATGTGAGCAACCTGGACAGAACATGCAAAAGCTGAAATATTAATGGACAATAGGTGAAAACCAGCACATGTTCTACATGTTTCTAAGATAAACATTTTCATGCTGCTGGATGCCCGACGTTTGGATGATACAGTATACAAGTCTCTGTACTGACTTTTTTTTACTTAATAATTATAACAAGTTTGCAATGTTTAATTGCTTTATTTATGTACTGGCAGCGTGTTATTGTTTGGTTTTGTTGAACTCTAGTGCAGTGAATTTTGATTCTTCACCTCAGCTGATCAAACAAGCCAATGAACACTGTGGATGCACGGGCAGAGGAGCCCAACACAAGGCAGGAGTTAAAGTTAAAGAGCAGAAGTCGGTCATGCCCTAGAAGACTCACAACCTTACTGGTCGCTTGTTAGCTCATGTTTGACTAGGGACTGTTCTAACCCGTTTGATGTGTTTATAGATGTCTTTAAGTTACTCATGTTTGTGTGTATGACTTATCACTACTTATCTGTAACAAGCTGTATATGGCATTCATCAGTGTATGTGCCTCTCCTTGTTTAAATTTGTTCCCCCACTACCCGTATATTCTCTCTCATCTATAAGTACACAAACTAGTGTTGCACCGATACCGACGCTTACACACAGTATCTGTATCGGTGAGAGAGAGCACCAATACCATGAAGAGCCTACTGGAGCACATCGTCCCCTTCCCTGTGGAATTATAAGGTTCTATCTGACATTTTGGTCAAAATTTAGTTATTCATTTATACTTATTCTGTGACAAATCCTTAACATTATGTCAGGTGTTTCAAGTTTGATGCATTTTGGACTCTATCTGTGGTTCTATCTGCAGAGTCGCTCATCTGTGAGAGCCAACCAACGCTTTGGATACACATAAGACTGATCAGGTTCCTTCTTCTTTGCCATGTCGCCCCATTCTGCGATCAGCAATGACCGTGGGTAATGGGGCGGAAAAAAAGGCTTGAGGAAGTCCATTGTTTTTAGATGATTAGATAATGTTAATAAAAAAAATTAGGTAGTAGAAAATGTGTACTTTTATTGTTTTAAATAATAATTAAGATTAAATGCAGCAGAGCCGGTGCCTAGCCAGCGGCATAAGGCAGGAATAACCCTACTCAGGGCGCAAATCCATCATAAAGCGCGCACACACACACACACACACAAACGGAGAAGAGAGTGAGTGAATAAATGAATGAATGAATGACATGAAATGTTTATTTTAGTTGTTACTAGAAACGGAGTTGTTTAATTTCAGTGACATTTTGCAGTGCTTGTGACGGTGTTTAACAAACAAGGCATTCATTTTAATGAACCAGTTGTAATTAATAATTAACTAAAAATGATAATTAAATAAGTACATTCTAAGGGTGTATTATTTCTATTCCTAAGTTTATACACGTTTTTGAAACATGAAATATTGCTGAAACATTGCCTGCCATCTTACAGTTCTTTAAAAAGTCTTATTTCTTACGTTTTGTAATGCTGAGCCTGCAAGATCATTAAATAGTATGCATTTGAATTGATGTCTCAATTACAACAATCATTGATTTCCTTAATTCAATCATCTTTTTTAATTTTTTCTTCCAAAATAAGACACTTTGGTGCATTAGAGTCAACATTTCTGATATAATAAATCAAAAATAATACAGTAGTGCTTTTATACTGACCTGCTACACTTATTTGCTGGAGCAGCTCATTATAGTAGCTGAGCTCTGTCTGACCTAAAGGAAACTCAAACTAATGGTTCCTACCTAAATCTGACCTCTGCACTGGACATAATATTTAGCAATGACCTTTTACACCTACCGTATTTTTCGGACCATAAAGCGCACCGGGTTATAAGACGCAATATCAACGATCGGCTGCTAACGGATCTATGTTCATACATAAAGCGCACCGGGTTATAAGGCGCATGAAATGAAACAAAACTCTTAAGTTCCGTCGGAAGCTCAGTTTGGTCTTTACCTGGCGCAGGGCGTCTTCTTGCTTCCTCCACTTCCGTACCATTGATTCGTTAATGTTGAATTCTCTCACAGCTGCTCTATGACCATGTTGTACTGCTGGACTGATAGCGTTGGTTGAAAAATCCGCTTCGGAAATGAATGAAATGAACGCACGTACCCTAAGCTGAAGCACATACCGTACTACTCCACTATGCTGCGCACTACGGTGGCCGTGAGCTTCGTAACTTACCGAGGACCGTGCTAAAACATTTTGACAGATTTATGAGCGCCGTTTTTGTGTGTACCATCTACAATCGGTTCTAGGTCAGAGAGCACAACCAGAATTAATTCATACATTAGGCGCACCGCATTTAAAGGTGCACTGTCGATTTTTGAGAAAGTTAAAAGATTTTAAGTGCGCCTTATGGTCCGAAAAATACAGTAACTTGCAATGTTTTTTGAATAAGAAAATGATGATTTGTCCTAAAACAAGAAATGGCATAAAAACAAAAAAATTAAAATGCCATAGAAACATGACATTTTATTTTCTGATACTTGTAGACAATCTGTTATGACACTAATTTCATGTTTTAAAAAGAAACGAGTTAACTGTCTTTGTTCCTTGAAAACCATTCTACTTTTTACATTTTGCCAGATGGAACCTTTTAATTCCAAGGAGAAAGTGAGTTCTTAGGATTAGAAGGCTCTATCTACATTTAACCTATTCCAAAAAAACCCATTTACTACTTTGTTAGGATGTTGCTATTACACATTTAGGATACATTTAGGGTATCTGTGATTGTCATGTATGAAAGAGACTTGTTCCACACAGTTTTCCTATTTAGAATGCAAAATCTTTGAGGCTCAATATCTCAAAACCACTCAGAACGCAGATAGAACATTATTATTCCAAGGGGACGACATGCGCAGCACTAGACAAAGCTTAACTCGAGCTGTCTGCGGTGTGTTACTATTTCTCACTTGAGATTATCTCTCACCAGTATTTTGAGGGGTGTCTGAAATGTAAATTTAACCAACAACTGAAAAGCTTCGTAAGATTATGCTTCCCTATTTGTGCTTGTTAGTGCATTATGACACATTTATTTTTTCATGGCTCTAAAAACTGTTCAAACTCAAACAGTAAATACTATTATTTCAAGCTCATAATATCTTATGTGGGGATACAGAACACTGGTTTTAACAAAATAAAGGCACACCAGTCTATAAAATATGGAATGCTACTAATATCAGGATTTATAGGCACCTATGGAGTAGCTAAGTTAGACAGAGTTGGTATTGAAATCGGCAGATACTTGAATTACAGGTATTGGTCTCGGAAGGAAAAAAGTGGCATCGGTGCATCCCACATTCATTCACCGAGTCGGTTTCATCTGGCTTATCTTGTTGTTCATAAGACTGCCATAATACAATCACTCATGTTTTCAACCGCGTATCTGACGCATTTACATATCGTTTGCATGCACCTTTCTTGTGAAAATGCCAATTATAATTACATTACAGTAGCCCTATGTGACTATGGTGATAAGACAATGTCCTGTTTCACAGAATGTGACAGAATGCGGACGTTAACTGGTGCATACCTGTACTATACTTCATTTATTGATGTTGGAAGTGAGCACCTTGAGCATTATTTTAAAAGGGTAAAGATCGACTTTATTCTCTATAGTTTAACCCTTTTGGGCTTACATTAAAAAGCCAAAGTCTGAATATCTAGCCAGCAGTGGAAACTGCCACCCCCATCTGTTGACGTCCAATGATCTTGTTTATAAACAATGCATAACCACAGAAACCATGATTTGTACATAAATGTTTGGCAGGGAATCGGTGCGAATTTATGGTACATTTGATTTATGCACACAGCCATAAGAAACATTAGAGACAGCAGGTATTGGCAGCACACTGGATTTGGAAATAAAACTTGAAAATCACCATTAAGTAATGCAGCAGCATATAGACTACCTGGTTATGAGATGTATACGTATTAATTGGAGGTATAAATCAGGCAGCAAAAAAGAACAGATCTATAACTTAGAGGTACGTGTTAACTATGGAACAAAGGTTTTTGTGTTTTAAAAGATCACACCAACTAAAGAAAGACTTTTCTCTTGAATCTGTGTGCTGAGTCAAGTCCAGTCCAGTCCTGTTTGCAACTTAACAGTAAAAAAGTGAAAACATAAGCAAGTGCATATTACTGTAGAGGCACTACTTTGTGGGTTATGGAATGAATAAAGAAGCACAGTGTGTGGTGGAAACCTTGGTCACCTGCAGAATCCCAGTCATCCCTAAACTCCATGTTGGCTGTACTTGTTAGCATATTTAATTTGACAAGTCAGCACACTGTGGTGAACCAAACATCAAAGCAGTGGGAGGAATTTCATAGACTTTATGTATCACAGATATTAAATGTTATAAACGTATACATAGGTGAGTTTGACATATAAAGGATGAGATACGGTATGGATGAGGTATGGTGGAAGGCCTACAACTTGTGGGGCTTTTTTCCTCCAAGGAAAAACCCTAGGAACCTTGTTAGGGTACATGGCATCATGGATTCCATGAACTACCAATGCATTTCAAACCAAAATCTGTCTGCCTCTGCTAAGAAATTATATATTTCACTTCCAGCAGGTCAAACAGATGTCCAGATCAACAAGAAAATGGAACCGGGTGAACTAAAGAAGAGAATGCACAAGACCTGTGATTGGGAGATATTCTGTCAAGAGAAATGGTCCCATATTCAGTGCAACCTTATGAGATCTCACAGGAGAAGTGCTGTTTTATAGGCAAAGAGAAGTTGTACAAAGTATTAAATGCCGATTTTTTTTTTTTATTAAATTAAAAGATTGTTTCCTGATGAGGGATTTTTTTTCCTCAGACTACATTTACTTCAACTGAAGCTCGGAATTTTCCATTTCTGTCCAGTGTGAGATTGGGATAATTCACCAATGGGTAACTCATCGTTACCAGGAGTGCCAATAATTGTGGAGGGGGCTGGGAGGTAACTGGGGAAGAAAAATAACTTTTTTTTTATTGCTGCATATTTTCACAAAGGTTGTGATTGATGAAGCAAAAACCTCATGCAAAGTTCAAGCCCACAGTTCTGTAAATCAGACTTTTTGTATAAAAACCATTTCCTTCTTTTAGTGTTCATGCACAAATCCACACTGGAATAGACTGCAAGTTTGCAAAATGAGCCCTAGCTTTGTTACATGAGATATTAGAGAAGCTCACCACCAGCTTGTTGGAGATCTTTGCGATGGCCATGCCAAATGTGAGGATGTAGAGACATGGATGGTGCTCGAACAGCTGGCTGGATGACTTCTTAAAGATGATAAAGGCCAGGCTAAGCATGAGTCCTATAGGCAGGCCAGGAGACAACACACTGGTGTCCTATGGGAGATCAAACACACAACATTAACAATGTATGACAGTACTGCAGTTATTCCATGTTGTATTTACTGCTGTCAATAGAGAACGGGGCCTAATGGGCAAGGCCCTTTTTTTATAAATAAAAAAATAACAGGTTTTAAAAAAAGAAATTGCACAGAACTCTGGATTTCTCAGTAGACTTAACAGATCACTGTGCATAGCACGACTTACTGCCACAGTGGAGCCATTTTTGCCCACGCCTCCACTCAGGATGACCGAGAAGTAATTGTACATCGATAGCAGGAATCCTCCAATGATGCCCAGAATCGGGAATGTTTTCAACTCAATGCCAAGGATCTAGAGCAAAAATATATATATATATTTTAATATATATATTCAGACTTCAGAAGCTGTGCATGCTTTGCTGTAAGGGATTAAAACTCTGAATGGATCCACCACCAACCAAGCTCATGTCTACAGGCTATATCTGCTCTGAACTATATTTACCTTTGCAGTGCTTGTTTGTCAATTTTCCATGGGAGGCACAGAAGAGAAGTACACAGAAGTAAGTGAGAGTTTTATGTAAGCCTGGGTGATAAACCGATGCCACACCAGACACGTTAGGCACTAAGGAAGTTGTTCAATAGAATGTTCGAGGGTTTCACTTAAATGCAAACCACCAGAGAAGCACCTAACGAACATGCAAAATTCAGTGTTATGACCAAACCCCAACCATTCTCCCTCCCTGGCTTGTAAAGTCTATCATATCCCTTGAAAATGGAACCCAAACAACCAATCAATTAGGGCTGCAACAACGAATCGATAAAATCGATAATAATCGATTATTAAAAGCGTCGACAACGAATTTCATTATCGATTCGTTGTGTTGCATGATTTATGTGTCCCCCGCCTTATCATATCCGCTTACGTTACTTGCGGCACTTGCGGTCAGCGCTGGAAAAAAAACACGAGCGACTGAACGGAGCGAGACGGAGCCGGCGCGGACGCGGAATCTTCAAAATAAGTTAGCATATAAGGCTATGTCCACACGTACACGGGTATTTTCTAAAACGGGGGTTTTCAAATTCGTTTATAAAAAACATCCCGTCCACACAAGCACTGTTTAAACAAAAAACTTCGTCCACAAAAACGCACACAGTCGCTGCCAAGAGCTGAGCCAAACCAGCAGTCCTATATGCCGGCGAAGCAGCTCACTCAGCGACAACTGCGATGTCCTATGCATACGAACATTTTCTCGCCATTCTTCTTCAAACAGCCACTTCGTTTTGGAAAGCTGTCCCATGTTCCCACAACGAGAGGTCCGACCGGGTCTCGTCCCAAACCGGCGACGCTGGGGGCGGGAACTGCTTCGTGGGTGTGTGATGGATATAGTAGTGACCCTCCGTAGCGCATTCTGACGCCTCTGTTCTTCAGTGTAATGAAAAAGTAATAATTGTAAATGTATTTGTAGATTTGTAACAAGTTCGGTCAGCAGTGTTACAGCTGGCACTATTTTGGCTACGTCCGCTATTGCACAAAATCGCCTCATGTAAACAAAGGAGATAACGCCGCACAAATGACGTTACAAGCAAGAAACTCCGTTTTCCCCAGTCCACACGGCAACGCTGAAAACGGAGTTTCTGAAAATCTTCACCCTGGAAGAAGTTTTGCAAAAAAATGTCCGTTTTCGTGTGGACGAACAGTCAAAACGCATAGAAAAAGCTACGTTTTTAAAAATACCCGTGTTCGTGTGGAGGGCCATAGTCTCTAAAAAGAGAGCCAGCTTTAGCTTGGAGCATGTTGACAGGATAACATTTTTGGATTGCAATGCAAAGTTCCTAAAGAAAGGGAGTGAATGAGTTTGTATGTAGTGTTTGCATCAGATTTTTCTTTATTATTTAATTTGTTATTTTCATTTATTGTAAGCACTTATTTGCTCTGTTATTTAATGTTACATTTCTGAATAAAGACATGGAAAGGTTTTTTTTTGTTTGTTTTTAATCCGATTCATCGATTAATCGGAAAAAATAATCGACCGATTAATCGATTATTAAAATAATCGTTAGTTGCAGCCCTACAATCATTGTTGCGTCACTGACATGGGACAACAAGAGAAATAGTGAGGAGTGAGAAAATGAGTGCACACAGTGAGGAAATTGTTCATAACTAAAGACGGGTCAGTTCGCACTGCTTTTTTTCTTTAACAAGAGTCAAAACAAGGTTAGGGTTTACAGTTGGGTATAGGCATAGCATTAATCAGCGACAGTGATCATAATATCAGTGTAAGGTCCCCACAAAAATAGTGAGACAGATGTATATACATGTGTGTGTGTACCTTAGTCTCCCAAAGGCTTACTCCTCCAAAGGCTGACATCAAATACATGATTATAATGGCAACCTGGACCTCAGTCACATCCATACTGTAAAGAGCAACATAAAAGATTACATGTAATTGACATTATATCTTAGTCATTTAGTCGACATCCTTTACCGGCGTGACTCAAAATAATTCAGTACAGTCTAACAAGAATTTTAGGTTAAGGGCCATGCTCAGGGACCCAACAACGGTAGCTTGGTAGAGGTTGGATTTGAACCCTGGACCTTGGACCTCTAATACCTTTACCACTGAGACGCCACAGTTCCACAAAGGCATCGATGGGACTCGAACCTAGGAGTTGGTGCTTTAACCAACTAAGCCACGGAGCCCTAATGTGATACTAAAACTGAACTGAAAAGTTCTGGTAAATGTGCACCCACACCTTTCTCCTACTGCTAAGTAAACTAGATTTTGTATTTTATTTACTGGTTAATTATAAGGTGATTTAAATCCAGCATCTAGCAGTTGCATGCTGTGACACAACAGAAGACATTTTGCTCTGTATATTTAGGCACGTATTGCAAAAGACATTTCCTAGTCATTAACCAGGGAAACCTAACTATAGATTTGGCAAGTAATACACTTGAGGAGGTCAAATACAGTAGTAAATGGAAGTAAATGCTCACCAACTGGGAGACTGGTACCAGAAGTTGGTATAGAGAAGTAGGTGGGGCTTATTATAAAATGTGGGAGTATGTAGGAGTTCTCCAATGGGGAACAAACTCCCGCTATACTACATTACGTTACATTTGGATTAGTGCTGGGTGGTATACCGGTTTATGTGGTGTACAGCTCACTCGCTAGCCAGCTGGAAGAGGCTCCATCAGATTAAAGATCAGAAAACAGAGATGTAAAATAAAGAAAGTGAGACTGGAGTTCATTATTTTTTATTATTCTATGTAGTCCTGAAAGTAGAGTAAGCTACAAATCCAAATAAAAGCCCAAATAATTTTGTGATATACCATGAAACCATCATAATCTTTAAAAAAACGTACCACAAATTTGTGGTCGTTCCACCCAACACTAATTTGGATAGTGAACTATGACTCTGCACCCAAACCCCACTATTCAAATGCCTGCTACCAACTCTCAAATTGTAAGACCCATTTTACCCTTTTCATTCGTTCATTTACTTTCTTATCCACTTGATCCTGGGCAGGGTCGCAAGAGAGTTGGCAAGAACAACCCTAGACAGGGCACCAATCCAACGTAGGGCACATACAGTCACACACTAGGGGCACTTTAGAGACACCAATTAACCTAACACGCACGTCGTTGGATTGTGGGAGGACACCGGAGAGACAAACTCCACACAGAAAGGACCCAGACCAGTCCACCTGTGATCCTCGCTGTGTGGTGACAGGGTACCCTCTGAGCCACCCCCAGTAAATTCAGCATATTGGGGGGAAAAAAAGCTTAAAGTCCAAAAGAGTTCAAAGCATCTCAAAACGTTCAAATCAATATTGATAGATCATACGCAAATACTTGCAAAGGTCATAATGCAAAGAGCCCTTGGTTCTTATCAATAGCTATTCTGAAAACATATGCTATAATAATGCAGAAGACCTACTTCTTGTTTACTCACATGCCAAAGCGGAGTGTTCCAGAAACATACGTCTGCCAGTGTGCACAGAAGAACATGAACATTCCAACAAATCCACAGAAAAACAACCAGTTTGGGTAGGTGCCCAAGCCAGAACATATACATGTTCCCACAGCCACAAAAACTGCAAAAGGGTAGAAACAGGAATGATCAGGTTTGGGAATGTTTAACACTGTTTTTATGCAGTGTTTCCAATCAGTATGCTATTCTTAAAAGTGCATGAAATCTGATCAAGTCTGAATGCAACAAATCTAATTTAATCATTACAGTTAGCCATGTGAATGCAACATAACAGACATTTACTGGACCCATTTGGTTACTAAAGTGCAATGTGTAGCAGTGACAAAATAGAAAAGGAATAATAACAGGTACTTTATGTGCAATTTCTCAGTCAGTTTCCACCCCTTTTTCTGTTGAGGATCATGGTAACAGCAAGCTGACAAGATCAACCCTATACCTGGCAGCAGATTCCAGGTCCTTCTGGAGATCCCCAGATGTTCCCAAGGCAACTGTGAGATACATTATATGGACAAAAGTATTGGGACACACCCATTGCTACAGGTGTATAAAATCAATCACCAAGCCATGCAGTCTGCCTTTACAAACATTTGTGAAAGAATGGGTCGTTCCAAAGAGCTCACTGAATTTGATCATGTTACCGTACTATAATAGGATGCCACATTCATGTTGCACATTCAGTTAGAGAAATTTCTTCCCTTCCAGATATTCCACGATCAATTGTGAGTGGTTTTATTGAAAAGTGGAAGCACTTCGTGAACCACAGCAACTCAGCCACGGGGTGGCAGACCACGGACGGTTAGAGAGCGGGGTGCATAAAAGTCACCAACACTCTGCTGACTCGATAACTGCATAGTTCCAAACCTCTGGCATTAACATCAGCACAAAACCTGTAGCACGGGAGCTTCATGGCATGGAGTGGCTAAGCAGCCAAGCACGATTCCAAGAGTCAGATGGAGTGGAATGTTGGAATGTTTACATTTATGTCATTTAGCAGACACACATATCCAGAGCGACTTAAGGGATTTGCTCAAGGACCCAACAGTTTGGCAGGGGTGGGATTTGAACCCCGGACCTTCTGGTCCATAGTCCAGTACCTTAACCGCTAGGCCACCACAGTTCCACAAATATGTTCTGTTTATATGCAGTCTGATGGACGAGTTTGGGCTTGGCAAATGGCAGGAGAATGCAGCCTGCCTGACTGCACTGAGCTTACTGTAAAGTTTGGTAGAGGGGGGATGATGCTATGGGGTTGTTTTTCAGGGGTTGGCCTAGGCCTCTTACTTCCAGAAAAAGGAAATCTTAATGCAAGAAGACATTTTGGAAAATGTTATGCTTCTAGGAAGAGCTTGACTGGCCCACACAGAGCTCTGACCTCAACCCCATTAAACACCTTAGGGATAAACTAGAATGGAGATTGCAAGCCAGGCCCTTTCGTTCCAACATTGTCTGACCTCACAAATGCTCTTCTGGATGCATGGGCAAAAATTCCGACAGACACATTCCAAAATCTTGTAGAAAGCCTTCCCAGAAGCTGATATAACTGCAAAGGGAGACTACCTCCATATTAATTCCTTTGGATTTACAATGGGATGATTTAAAACTCATGTAGGTGTAATGTGTAGGTGTCCCAACACTTTTGCCCATATAGTCTATATTCCTTCCAGTGGGTCCTGGGTCTGTGCTCAGAGGAACATGCCTGGAACAGCTCTAGCGGGAGCTGACCAGACAACATGTTTGTTGAGATGCCAAGACCACCTCAATTGTCTCAGAATGAGCGGTATTATCGTGACTATTAAATATTTAGGGATATATATATTCCTGCTTGTCTGACAGTCTCTGACTTGAATATTAGAATAGGAATGATCTAAGAGTATTGCAACTACATACCATATCATAAACCAGCAAGAACCACCACACACTCATGACCAGCAGGCATGGAGGAACACACTATGCTCCCCATATCCATCTGTCTCCCTTGTTGGCGCATCAATCAGTCAATAGAGACCCATGTTGCACTGGCAAACAGTTGTGTCTTTGCAGTACCAGGTCAGGCCAGAGACACTGCCGAGACCTGAAAACTGGACTCCACAATGGGAGCAAGAAAGAATGAACCCACTGACAGAAGATGAAAAGCGGAATACCTGTAGAGACAGCATCACAGCCATGGTCAAAGAGCTCCCCTAGAGCAGAGCTGCTATTGGTCCGTCGAGCCTGCTTCCCATCGATAGCATCCAGTGATTGGTAGATGAAAAGACCCAAAGCACTGAGAATAAACGCCCATGGTGGAACCTAGTGAGATGAAGAGACAGACAGATGGATGAAAAGAGATGGCATTACTAACTTAGAAAGGCAAAACCAATATGATCTACAAAACGAATTGGCAATAAGAGGGAGCAGGATAAAGACGGATAAAATTAGAGGCTTTATTCATTTAGGGGACAAAACAGCTGTGATTGTGGCTCACACAAAGCTTTCTAACACGCCAACACCAGTCAATACTACATTGTATTTCAACACAATGCTGTCTCACAAAGTAAGCCATATATAAATAATGTGAAAGAGGTCAGAAGTGAGGACACAGACATCTACTGAAGCCTGCCACAACATGAACACAAGAGAGCCTAACGAAAAACAGCTGACCTGTTTACCAGTCCTTGCTGATGCTGCTAAATCAAACGTAATGAGTACAAACACACATTATCTGCAATCGTTCACCAAGTAAACAACAAATGACTGTAAACATTCAAAGTTACATAGCTGTAGTGGGTCATTCTGCTTGTTAGTGAGGTGTGTGTGTGTAGTCATGTTTATATATCATTACAGGGACCAAATGTCCAAATGTGGGAACATTTTGCCTGTCCTCACAGGGAAAGTGGCTTTTTTTTGACAGAAAATGCAACTTTCTTTCAAAGAACCAAAAGAGACAAAGGATCTCCCGTAGGTTATTGACGTTAACTTTAGATGTAGGCTTAGCCTTAATTAGCTATAGTAATCATTATGTCCATGGCAAGTCCCCATCAGGATAATGACGTGACCAGAGACAAACGTGTGTGTGTGTGTGTGTTACCAAGTCTAGATGACCCTAGACCCGCGTGTTAGAAACTCCACATACAATGTCATTGATACTGATAGTGAAACAAACCTGTGTGTCTGAACCCTTGCATGTAAAAGAGAGCTAGTGTACACAACTTACATGTTTCTTATTTAGTGACAACAACAAAAATCATTTTATATACTTGTAAAGGAAGACTAAAAGAATTTTAAAAAAGTAACAGCTTGGGTTATTTAAAACAGGCAACCGGTTTGACAGCTTGTCGGTTTAACCTTTGTGTATTTCCTCATAGTTGTGTGTGTGTCCTATACAATGTCAACTTCCCCATGTGTCCAAGTCTCACATTAGTGTCTGTATTGCTAAAAAGACTTGGGCTCAGATTCTGATTTTACCAACTGTGTGTAATCTAAACTTATATATGGCCATATATGATATATGGCCAAAAGCATGTAGACAGCCATGGTCATCTGTTATTGTTGACACAACCACTGCCCAAAGCTTCATAATAAAGTTATGGAATCTCCACAGACAAACAGTGGCAGAAGAACAGGTTGTACCGGAAAATACTGAATCACCACAGTGACTCTCAATATGACAATGTCATAGTTTTCCTCCTCCCCAGTCCTCCTAATAACAAAGTCTATAAATAAACAGCTTTTTAAGTTTACCCCATTTAGTAGTGCTTTGTATTCTTATTAGAAACATTAACTTAACTCATGCTAGTACAAACAGCCAAGAGCCCATCTAAGTAAAAGCCTTTTAGGAGTTGATATCGGTAAAAACACAAACAATCATAAAGGAGATGACTGTGTATGAGTCCCAGTCTTTGTTTAAATGCTGAGTGAAACTAAAGGCGTGTCTCTAATTGCTGATTGAAAACAGCAAGAGGCTCAGCCATTCTTACAACCAGAAGTTCATTCCACCACCTCGATCCCACTACGAGGGGAGTCTTGATGTTTGTCTTCCTTTGGTCTTGAGTGGTGGCTCCAGTTGAGACAGTTGAGTCTCGAAGGCTACGAGTTACAGAGTGGGGTTTGATTAGAGTCTGTTGGTCCACTTTCAGCTTTGTAAGCGTGTGTCAGTGTTTTAAAACTGATATGATAAGCTACAGAGAGCCAGTGATGGGAATGCAGCAGTGGGGTGTCATGAGAAACCTTTTACAAACTGAAAAACATTTTGCATTCTGAATCAGTTGCAAGAAACTGACTGTATGTATGGGAAAACTTTCCAGAAGAGCATTAGAGTAGTTTAGATCTGAAGTAACAAAAGACTTGACTGACACCTGCTTGACTTCCCTGGAATATAAAAGAAAGGTGGAGATACCTGCATGACTGGTAATCGAAAATTACTCTGAGGTTTTTTGTATTCTCAGATGGTGTGATGAAGGACTTCACCAGCGAGATGTCAAGAACCTGATTTTTGGAATTATCTCCAGGAATGTAAAGCAGCAGCTCAGACTCAGCTATAGTTTAGCTTCAAATGATAATCTGATATGAACGATAAGGTGTCTTTCAGATGCTCTGAGAGCAGAAACCTTCACATGTGACTAAGGGAAGAAGAGTTTACATTTACATTTACAGCATTTAGCAGACGCCCTTATCCAGAGCGACTTACAATTGATACAATCTTACAATCCAAGCAATTGTGGGTTAAGGGTCTTGCTCAAGGACCCAACAGTGGCAGCTTGGCAGAGGTGGGATTTGAACCCTGGACCTTCTGGTCCAAAGTCCAGTATCAGCATACAAGTGTCATCAGCATACAAGTGGCAGAAGAAGCCATGTCAGGTTATGACTTCACTGGGAACTGGTGTAGCGAGAGAAAATATGTCGTAGCACCGACCCTTGTGGGACAACAGTTGAGAGTTCATGTGTTGCAGGTGTGGGATCCTCTCCATAACACCCAATATGCCTGCCCCTCCAAGCAGAAAGTGAGCCACTGCCACACTGAGCCTGTGATTCCAAGGCTGGAGAGGACAGATAGGAGAATCTTGTGGTTGACCGTTTGCCAGCTGGAGAATTAGGCTGGCTTGCATAGAGCCCTGAGCTTAGCTCCATCAGACACATTTGAGATGAGTTGGAATGCCGACAGTGATCCAGGGCTTACTGTCCAACGCCAAAATCTAGTGGAAGGCCCTCTCAGTAGAGTAAAGCCCATTGTACCAGTATAACAATCAAAACTATTTACACATATAAAAAGAACAGGCTGAGTTATAATAACAATAGAGACAACTGTAAGTATATATTTAAACGTAATGAGTAATTCCATATAGGGGTAGGGAATATGATGATATTTTATCATCTCATGATACAGTTTGTTACCGTGACGATAGACATAATAAATAGTTCAATCTAACATCACCGTACTCTGTTTTACAACCAATACATGGAGCCCATTGTCTATGTTCAATTTAACTGCCCAATGTAGTGGTGCCAACATAAAGTTACATAAAATTGTCCTAAACTCAAAGAGTTCCCTGGCTCATATGCAACAGCCATGCTCACAATGGCTTTTGATGACCTTCTCAAAACAGTATTCAAAAGAGCAAAATGCAGGCAGTCACTGAATTACTGACTGCTCAATTTATTTGTTAATTAAAGGTAAAATAAAGGGAAAATTAACACCCTCCAATGAAAGCAGATAAAACAAGACAAAAAGACAAAAACATCAAGAATCAGCTTGATTTGTCTGTATAAAAGAACTGGCAGGTGACTAAATACTAAGTACAACATTTAGCTTATATATGACAATACTGATAACCTTATACTGGCCATATATTTTTGACTGCAGTGCGTGAACAAACTTAATTTTGGCATTTATCAGTTACAGTCTGACGAATGAAAATAGAAAATATCAGCTGTCACGTAAGCTAAAAACAGATAGCTCAACATGACTTCCTTTTTTTTTTTTTTTACAAATTCAAACTAAAAGCCTTATGCAATGCAGTTTTTCAGCCTGTGGTGTTAATAACACGTGATGACATCAACTTAGTAGACCTAAGTTAGTTACAAAGTAGTAGTAACTAACCATAGTGCGCCAACTTCATGTTCCTACTTAAAGCAGCTGGTCCAAATAATCCTAGATGCTGCAGTAACAGCCACACTGCGTATCACTTTCTGGCTAAAATTACGTACAAACTAAATAGGGACATACTATATTTATATGTCCAGGACACACAGGACTACCCTCCTTGACATCAGTGGTACACACTTATTGTTCAAATGACACGAAGTGCAGCCATAGGTTAGAGATTGTTAGGTAGGCGTATTGGTTTTGTAGCTATACAATACTCGTATTAAGCATCCACTCTCAGACATAAGCAAACACGTGCTCTGCAGTTTGTGCAATTAGTCTGACAGCAAATGAAATTGACATTTTCAGTTCACTCTAAAACAGGAAGTACCAGTGAACCTACTGATTCACAGCAGACGTTCCATTTGCGCAAAACTGCCAAACAGTGCCAGTTATGTGTAAAGTAGAGAATTTTTAAATGTATGACTGGCCAATTCCGATACTGGCCAATAGCTAACGAAAGATAGCTGGAGCTGTTGGCTTGTACCTGGCTCTATTCTCTCACTAGCGTTAGCTTTGTGGCATCAGCCACAAAATATAAATCACTGGAAGCTTGCTCAAATTGTACCTAATTACCAGCCTTGATAAGAGCCTTAAGCAAGTGTACAAGCACAAGCAAAGATGCTGAATTGCAACTGACCCCTCTCAGGTCGCACTTTTACACATACACCAGACGGTAAGTCAGACATCACCAGGGTAAGCCACTGAATGCACTAAAAACACACTCTTCTGGTAAATCCAGGGCATAAATGGCACAACACAATTACAAACATGCACTACCAGCTTTTATTAACTAATAAAAAGACATGCACATACAAAACCGACCACACAGGTGAACAAAAACACGAACATAAACAGACAATCGAGCCGTACGCTAATCGTTGGGACAGGGAAACAACACGCCAGTGGCTGAGCTTCCAGCCTCCTGAGGCTCCATACACACATGAAATGAATTCTGAATTAACTTTAGTCATAAGCACTGTGCTGTTCATGTGTGTGTGCCGCTGTCAGCATCACAAGTGCACAAGTGTAGGCTAAACGTGACCGGCACAGAATCGGTTTTATGAGACTGATCGGCCAATCACCAGCCACAGCCGATCACGCTGAAAACCAGCCGATTCCATTCACCGGCCGATTGATCTGTGCATCTCTAATTCATATACATCACAAAGTGCTCTTTGAGGAATTGTAAATCATGCTGGTTTAACATGGATCATCAGATTTTGCACAAACGTGATTAATATTTTTTTTTGCAGAATTCTGAGTAAAATTCTAGAGACTGGTGTGTGAGATCAGTGGATAGAGAAATTCAAACCATTATGCCATGATCAAATATCACTACGAGTACATTTTTCCCGTTTCCTGAAGATCGCAATCTCAAGATGGCTGTAGGTGTAGATGCAGCGGCTCGACGCTCTCCCTACTTTAATAGCTTTTTTCTTTTTTTGTTGTTTCATGTTAGTTCACAGATTAACAACATCAATTCACTCATATGACTGAGCACAACTCGTGTATCTGCTTGATTTCATGTGTTGCAGTGCTACCACACAATTGGCTGATTAGATAACTGCATGAATAATAATAATAATAATAATAATAATAATAATAATAATAATAATAATAATAATAATAAATTGTACTTTATCAAACAAGGTCACTTACAAGAGATGGAGAGAGAAAAATTCACAGAACTGAAGTGTGTTTGGAAAAGAAAAGTCCAACAAAAAATTGAAGGTGGAAAGAGAGGTACAAAGAAGTCTACATCTGTTTTAAATTCTTTGCAATAAACAAAACAAAACACTGTATGTCACTGTTTTAGTGTTTGATTAATCAGAAAAAAAGACTTGTCCTTTGTACAAGCTGAATACATTGCCAACATTATTCAGTGTTACAAAAGCCAACATCTAGACCAAAAAGGGAACTGCCTTTTAATACCAGTCCATACAGACAGAGCTCCTTTTTCCAAAACTGACACTACTGTCAAATGTATTGATGTGCTGAGACACACTTCTCATTGGATTAAAACAGTTCACTTGTATCTTGTCTGACAAGCAACCCTGTATTTTTTTCTTAATTCATGGTTGTGAGTACACATCTTCAATAGCATGCTCATGAATGGGATTGTGGTGCCCTAGTTGTGGCCTACAGGACTACGGACCAGAAGGTCCAGGGTTCAAATCCCACCTCTGCCAAGCCACCACTGTTTGGTCCTTGAGCAAGACCCTTAATCCACAATTGCTTGAATTGTAACTGTATCAACTGTAAGTCGCTCTGGATAAGGGCGTCTGCTAAATGCCATAAATGTAAAAGCATAACATGAATTCCATTCATGCATGTTCCATTTGACTTGAAAAACACAATTCCACCACAGTGGAATATTTCTGTCTAGACCATACAGGGCACACATTCAAAAAACATGCAGTACACATGCAACTGTGAGGCAGACAAGTGTTGATCTGGTTCTCTGTGATAAATGTCACAGCACTCCTTGTATCTTGTTGGCCAGCTGGGACAAAGGTTGGACTTTCTCCTACCAGTGATAGTAATGCTGTAGCAATAAACCAGTAGGAGTGGATTCTGGACTGGCTGCTCTGTACAGACCACTAAATAAGGGGCCATCAAATTATGTGTATGCAAGATGTCGAAAGTCAGTCATAAAAAGTGGTAGGATACATAGAAAGTTGTTTACCACAGCCGGTATTGTGTTGTACTGAAATACACTACACAAGGCTACTGAGATTAGCCCTAGCTTTACTGTTATAAAACTAGCTGTCAAGCTGTGATTGGTGTAGCACTGTATTGTTACGTGCACAGCAGCTTTCCTTATCAGCACTGTACACAGTACACAGCAGAATGCCCTAGTGATAAAAAGTGTATGGTGGAATCAAATCACCACTGTTGATTAGTGGACAAGTTATCTCAATAATGGTGGTGCTGGTTCAGCACTGGCTTTGTACAGTGGAATTACCCTTCTGAATATATTGAAGTCTAGAGCAACAGTGTAAACGAGGGACGATATTTACATTGCTCTGTAGTGATAGTGCAGTCAAAAATATGGGAACATTCACAGCCCTGAAGAATGTTTAGCAGGCCCACTCACATTTGTGTTAGAGCATGATCCGATGGAGTATCTACAGCACTTCAAGCTCATTTGGTTGAAGCTCTCCACTCACTTCCATTCCATTTGACCTGCCTTTCCATAAATAATAGCGCACCATCTCCAAAGTCCTGTTTCAGAGATACTGTACCTTCTGTCATTTGTTTTTAAAAAATGACACTCACTCATTGTACTAAAATAAGATTTGAAACCTGCAATACGCAAAGATATGTTGGTGCTGCATAGTTCCACGGCTGTTTTCTATCTGCATTGATTTCACATATCCCATTGTATGTGCAAGTTTCTTCTGTGTACCCTAATTCCATTGACCAAACTCACGCCTATACAGCGGGGCAAAAAAGTATTTAGTCAGCCACTGATTGTGCAAGTTCTCCTACTTAGAAAGATGAGAGAGGTCTGTAATTTTCATCATAGCTACACTTCAACTATGAGAGACAAAATGAGAAAAAAAATCCAGGAAATCACATTGTAGGATTTTTTAAGAATTTAATTGTAAATTATGGTGGAAAATAAGTATTTGGTCAATAACAAAAGTTCAACTCAATACGTTGCAACATAACCTTTGTTTCCAATGACAAAGGTCAAAAGCTTCCTGTAAGTCTTCACCAGGTTGGCACACACTGTAGCTGGTATTTTGGCCCATTCCTCCATGCAGATCTCCTCTAGATCAGTGATGTTTTGGGGCAACACGGATTTTCAACTCCCTCCACAAATTTTCTATGGGGCTGAGGTTTGGAGACTGGCTGGGCCACTGTAGGTGGACTGACCACTGTTAATTTCACCAAGTGGTGTTGTTTGAGAGTATGAGTAAAGGAGTTATGTGTATTAAATACATCTCTTCTTGCATCAGCAGTGTTTTGAACCCACTATGATCCCACTCAGGATAATTATTTAACACAGCCGTTGAAGCCTGGAAGGTGTTCAATATCAGCACAGTTCTGAATGAATTTATAAAGTAGTGTCAGCTGCAGGGTAAACCACAGTATTGAAGGAACACACTCATTTAAATACTGGCTTATGACTTAATTACTTCCTTTTCCTTGTAACATATCCAATTCTGGGTCGCACAGTGGTTCGACCCTGACCTAAAGGTGACATAGCTGCACTGGTCAAGTGTCACTGCTGCTGTAGATATGGACATGTTTGGACTAACCACCACTGTGTGACCAGTAGAACCATAACGACTATATGGTACAGTTCTGTTACAGGGAAAGCAAAAGTATGTAAGGACATGTAATTGCAAACAGTTAAAGATCTAACTTGTCGCACCATAACAAAGAAATATGTTGCCACTTTGTCACGCAGCCCAATAAAGCCCACCAGGGAGTGCTACTGGAATATGGGTGGTCAACTCTTGGAATTTAGGTGTATCGTGTTTTACTCTGCGCTAACATGTTGTCATTGTTTTGACAAGAGTTTACCATCAAACTTACAGTCGCATTGTAACTGGTTTTAATGTTAAACGAACTGACAAAACCACAACGTAGGTGACAACCTCACAATCACACACATGTGCCAAGTTCTTGAGCTCAAATAAGCGCACTCACCTCCTCAGTGGCGCTGGGACTGTAATAGACCAGAATCACGGAGGTGACCACATTGATGATGAGTCCGGTGATGGTGAGGGTGTTCGGGGCCACCCAGACGGGAATCTTCTGCACTAGCCAGTTCCAGTAAATCTGAAACGGCGGCTCGAGTAAGGAGCGACCCAGAGAGCTGTACTTATGCTCAGCGAGGCGCCGCAGCTGTACCGCCGACAGCGGCTCCGCACAGGCACACTGAGGCATTCCTCTCTAAACACACGTACACACACACAGTGTCTTTCTTATTCCACTTGAGCGATCACACCGAGTCCAACGTTTGAGTTACGTGTAGAGAGTCATTTTGATGTCCAGTTGTTTAGGTGAATTTCGACTCGCTACTTCTGAGTTGCTAAGGCGAACTAAGCAGGAAACCACTGACAGGAAATGAACGCAGCCGGGAAAATCAAACGCTAGTAAAGCACATCCACTGGGCTCTGTTTCAACGTCCATACTGCAACTTGGGGTAAAAGCAGACTAAACACCAGGTTTTCACAAATATACCGCTGTTAGGGTCTGTTTATAAGATACACTTTATGCTTTAACGATCAGGTGGTGACTACTGACTTCATATTGACCTCTCAGTAGCCGGCTAGGGTGAGCTGAATGAAACAGGTTCGCCGTTCTTGTACTGCTTCTTATATGTAGCCAAACTGTTTTCAAACAGCAGCGTTAAGTAATGTTTTGCAATGAGACATGAGCAAGCAACATTTCTGTACCTCAGAGAAAAAATGTGAACAGCACTACCTGTTACAAATCAAATTTCACCAGGCAAATCTGCTCAATAAGGCACCTTCTCCAGAGAAAGTGTTTTTATTTACAATAACAAAATCCTTGTAGTATTTTTATTTGCTGGTCTCCAAGCCAGTCCCCATATCTGAGATCAAAATGGTCCCTTTTATGACTTTACTAGGGTGTCCCACATCAATTGCACACCACTTTTGACAATGCAGAAATGTAATGGCTTTGCCCAATCAATAAACAGATTGTACCTCATAGCCTGGCTGATAGCTGTTAAATTCAACACTCTCTTCTTTTTAAATTCTATTTCCAAGAGTAGAACTACAACCCCAAATCAGAAAAAAATTGGGAGAGTAGGGAAAATGAAAATAAAAAATGCATTGTGTCTTACGTTTACTTTGACGTTTATTTCATTGCAGACAGTACGAACCCAAGATGTTTCATGTTTTGCCTGTTCAAATTCATTTCATTTGTTAATGTATATCCATTCTTGCATTTCAGGCCTGCAACACATTCCAAAAAATGTTGTGACCGGGGTAATTTCTGGCTAGAAATGAAAAAACAAACAAAATAAAGATGTGAGTTCAAACAGGTGATGGATGCTGTGAGCTCCGGACCAAAGATGAAAAGGACCATCCAAATTATGGATGCAACAAGTCCAAAAGCCAGGGTCTGTCATGGTATGGGGTTGTGTCAGTGACCTTGACAAAGGTGATTTACACTTCTGTGATGGCAGCATTAATGCAGAAAAGTACATTTTGATTTTAGAGCAACATATGCTGACCGAATGAGGGAGTAGGTGAGCAAGTATGTTTACGTGAAATGTCAGGACAGTTGCCTGAAACTCCACATATGATGTCAAGACAAATTTACACTTTGGTGAAATTTCAGGACAAAATCCATGTCTTGACTTTTCTGAACAGTTTTATTCCAAAAACTAAAGCGGTTACTGAGGTTAAGATTAGGTGTAGGTGTAATATAAATGTGCTATAGTAATCTTTATGTCAATGGAATGTTCTGACAAGGATAGTGAGACAAATGTGTGTGTGTGTGTGTGCCCTGCAATTGGACTGGCGTACTGTCTAGGGCTGGTTCCTGCATTGTGCACTGTGCTGCTGGTAAGACCATGCCCCTGCATTTAAGGTCATTTTGAGAGTGACTGACTGCAATAGCTGTTTGTTATTATGCTCCCCACTATGAAGAGGAAAAAGACATTCAGTGGGGCAAAAAAGTATTTAGTCAGCCACTGATTGTGCAAGTTCTCCGACTTAGAAAGATGAGAGAGGTCTGTAATTTTCATCATAGGTACACTTCAACTATGAGAGACTAAATGAGGAAAAAAAATCCAGGAAATCACATTGTAGGATTTTTAAAGAATTTAATTGTAAATTATGGTGGAAAATAAGTATTTGGTCATTAAAGTTGGTTCAACTCAAATTACAGACCTCTCTCATCTTTTTACGTCGGAGAACTTGCACAATTAGTGACTGACTAAATACTTTTTTGTCCCACTGTATTCTACAAGATTAAACAGACATTTCTATCCATCTGACTTGCTATACTAAAGAAAATAAGAAAAGGAGGCAATACTTTTAAAAAACACAAAAACATTGCTTCAGTTCTGTGACATTTATTGAACTCTGCCATGCTCAATGAATAAATACTGCTTCTTCTTCATAACAGACAAGTATTTTATCAGCAGATGTTAGATGAACAGGGTAAATGCATCAAATACATAACTGATGTAACAGAGATATCACTGTTCCTACGTTGTGTAGAGAGATGTTTCATTACATATACTGGAGTACATTGAAGAATAGAACCGGGAAAACAGAAAAGAAAAAAGACACCCCGCCAAAAGAACAGTTACATTAACCTGAATGATGTATTGATTGCATAACAGCAGTGATAATCTAAATACAGTATCTTCCACATTACATTGTACAATTCCACTGAAGACATCAATCCCTGGGGACATAATCACATTCATGTAGTTATCGATAAATTAAAAGGAAACAGCAGACTGTCAGACAGCTGCAAATTAGCACAAATGAGACTTTTCAATGGGAAATCCACGTCTGAACACTGCATGCCATGCCAAAGACTGGTTACACACACCACTGATGAGCTCTAGGAACAAGGATTAAGGGGAAAGATCTGGGCAAATCACTCAGTCAGATCCTGTCTTCTCTGACTCTGGGGGCTTTGTCTCATTTATGTAGTTATTGATGAGATGTAAGGGAACGCCTCGCTTCATCAGCTGTAAGAAGGTAAAGCCTCCTGAGGAGAGAGAGAAATTAAGTGACAAATATTGATACATAGTATCAAGTGCACGAGGAAAAAAAGAAATACAAACTACAGTATACAGCAGGCTAGATGGTCAGTGTGCAAAATGCATCTCCCATATATCAAGGGCAGTATATTCATAAAAGTGCACCAGAGAATAATACAATGAACGAGAAAGATGCAGGCATGGCACAAACGCTGGAGCAGTGAGTACAGTCATAGCTACTGGATTGTTATACAGCTGATACCTGCACCATTCACTCAGAATTTCTTGAGAACCTTGTGGGTCATGCCTGCCACATAGGGCATGGGGACTGTGGTAGTGTAGCGGTTAAGGTACAGGACTATGGACCAGAAGGTCCAGGGTTCAAATCCCGCATCTGCCAAGCTGCCACTGTTGGGTCCTTGAGCAAGACCCTTAACCCACAATTGCTTGGATTGTAAGACTGTACCAATTGTAAGTCGCTCTGGATAAGGGTGTCTGCTAAATGATGTAAATGTAAGTTAACTGTAACGATTAAAGTCTTTTCACTGTTTCAAAACATTGTAAAGAGATGTATCAATCCAACATTGACTTGTCTTATCGGGTCTGGTATAAGTTTTTTAGGCATTGAGTGTGACTTTAGATATTTTTAATTTTAACTCCTGTCCAAATTTCCTACTGTTAATGTGTGTGATGTTCACAATCTATCTTAAAGAATAACTCCATCACACCATTTTGCACTGCCACTTGCTTTCAGAGAATCAGGTCAGTTACAGTGAGGATTTCAGTATATCAGAATGAATATCTGTATTGGCCCAAACTCAACCTGAATCAAGAGACAAAGATCAAATGTTTTTAAGAAATGCTAAAATGGCAGCAAATACATCAGCAACTCTTGTTTGACATAGAAATGCAATCCAAATTGGGCATCGATAAGTGTTGAACAAAGCAGCTGATTTGGCATTAGCCTAATATTTAAAAATGAAAATAAAGTTGAGATAACCCCAATTCAGAAAAATGTGGGACAGTATAGAAAATGCAGAAACAAACAAACAAAACACACAGTGTGTGTTACATTTACTTTGACTTTCACTGCTAGTAGACCTGCAACACATTCCAAAAAAGTTGGGTTAGGGCTCAGTCCAAAATCTAAATAATGATGTGATTTCGAACAGGTGATGTCAACAAGTGACTGCAATAATGATTCGATACAAAAGCAGTATCCAAGAAGGGCTGCATCTCAGAGGAGCTAAGATGGCAGAGGATCTCCAGTTTTCCAACAAATGTGTGACAAAATTATTAAAATTTAAAAATAATGCTCCTCAAAGAAAGTTTAAAAAATATTTATATATATCTCCCTCTATAGTGCATAATGTCATTAAATGATTACAAGAATCTGGAGGAATTTCAGTGCATAAATGGCAAGGGCACAAGTCGTTTACAACACAAATGCCCCTTAAAACTTTACTGTGCAAAAAATCAACATTATCAATATATGACCATGTCCAGAAGCGGCGTCAATTTCTCTTGACTGTGTGATCATCTGAGATGAATAATCACTCAGTGGAAATGTGTGCTCTGGTGAGACGAATCAGTATTCCAGATCCTTTTTGGAAGAAAGGGATGCCATTTGCTCCGGACAAAAGACAAAAAGGACCATCCAGACTGCAAATCAGCAACACGTGCAAAATCCAGGGTCTGTCATAGTGTGGGGCTGGGTCAGTGCCTTTGGCACTTATGTGATGGCAGCATTAATGTAGAAAAGTGCATTGAGATTTTAGGGAAAAAATTCTGCCTTCAAGGTGACATTTTTCCAGGTACGTCCATGCATTTTTCAACAAGACAATGCAAAACCACATGCTGCACACATTAGAAAGGTATGCCTGCAGAAGAAGAGTACCGGCGTGCCTGCAGTCCTGACCTGTCCCTGACAGAGAATGTGTGGAGAATTCTGAACAGTGGGACAGCAACAACCCCATACTTTGGCATACTGTAAGATGTGATTGCAGGAAGAATGGGACAGAATAACACCTGAAGCACTTCTTCGCTGGTATCCTCTGTGCCAGAACATCCTTTCAATGTTGTGAGAAGGAATGACAACATTCCTTCAAACAAAGTGGTAAATGCTTTACCATCCCAACTGGTTTTGGAATGTGTTGCAGGCCTGAAATGGATGTATATTAACAAATGAAATGAAGCTGACCAGACAAAACACACTGTCTGCAATAAAATAAAAGTCAGAGTAAATGTAAGGAATGGTGCAATTTTTTTATTTGCATTTTCCATACGTCCCAACTTTTTCTGATTTGGGGTTCGTTAATGAAATGCACTTGTAGGTACAATGTATAATGTTAGTTATGTTATTTATGGTTCTCATGAGTTGTCTTGTTTTTCCAAAAATAATAGGTGGGGAGCGAGGTAATGTAGACAAATAATGGGTACAGGAATGCTGAAAACCCTCTGGTCTAGACATTTGCCCAGACATGTATCTGCTGTCTACATCTCATCATCTGTGCTAGCAGTATAAGATAGCAATGACTCCTAAACAGCTTTATTTGAGGTTGTGGTAGCAAACCTATTGAATGAGCAGATCAAAATACGCCTGCTCATGGATTGGTCACACTGTTAAGTGCTAGCAAAGAGATGCTTACTTACCCCCTGTATGAGACAAGTTAGATGAGATGAGATCAGGCACAGTTAGTGTGACAATAGGGTTCACACACATATAGCACATATGAGACAGTAGCGCTCTGGTTTCTAGATGATTAGAGACAGAATGTTTCCTCATGCAACATCTTAAAGCTGCCTGTGCTTTGTGTTTTCACAAACTCTCACCTAATGACACACCTCCTAGTCATGACCTAACTACTTCACCTCAGCAAAAGCAGGATTAGCAAGAGCTGCAGAATGAATGACATAAATAAGCTTCATATGCCCGAAACCATATGAAAGCTTACCTTAGATGAGAATAACACATTGACTATTCCTGAGTGATGACTGGGGGAGAGAAGAGAAGAGGGGTTAAGCCCGGTGTTTTACGTGATGGAGTTATGTGTGTCAGGCTGCGCCGCTGACTTAGTCATTACAGATTTAACATGGAGGATTAAGACACAGACTGCAGAAAATCTCCATCTTCTGAGAGGGAAACAAGGTGAGGTGGGAATGAATGACACAAAATTCAGCTGAATTTATAGTAGACGTATGGATAAAGTGTCCTGAAATTTATGAAACTGCTCAAAGTAACATTCTGTTTTTATTACCGACTCAAAGTCTGGGTGATGAATTATGAGAGTGACATCACAAAATTCACAAAATTACATTTTGTGAATTCAGATTCTAGGTCTGGCTTTAGCATGTCTGGAGTTCAGTTATTTCTCTTCTTCTTTGGTTAACCCCACTTTTTCCTGGCTAGGGTTGTAGGGGCTTCGATACCTCTGACCAGAGAACAGACAGTGCAGTCATAAGTGTACCCTGGATGGGACGCCATTACAGGGCTGGGTAGGGGTCGCTGTTGCTGTGACATGGATGATTCCCCGAACAGCCTTCCCTCCCTTAAACACAACCATTTGTGTCGGCTTATGAAGCCCTGACTTGACTGGAAGGCACTACAGGATTCTAACTTGGGACCCTGAGGTGGTGGGCTAGCATATTAGACAGCTGTGCCATATGAGCGCAACAGTTCTTATCTGTTGTTAATTATTTTGAATAATTTTTGCTAACAGGACAGTTGATTCAGAAAGGTAGATGCACACAACAGTGAACAGGGCAGCTATGGTATCTGGAAATAAAAAGTCACAGTTATTTTCACATTATGATCAAAGTAACTGTAAATTATACAGATGAAATGTATCATGTTAATGACACTAATATTGATGTATTATGAATCCATACAAATCTAATTATTTTTTAAAAATGTCACATCAGCTTAAATGGCTATTCAGATAGGAGCAAGGTTATAATGATACTAGTCAAATACACCCTGAGGCAATTTAGAGTGACTATACAAATCCAATCTGAAACCAAACAAGCTCTAGAATGAAGTTGGTAAAAGCTGGCTCCTGTAAAATCTAGTTCCTGTGCTGGAATGTATTTGGATCTAATACAATAGTGCTTGAAAGTTTGTGAACCTGTATGAATATTCTACATGTCTGCCTAAATATGGACCTGAAACAACATCAGGTTTTTACACAATTCACAATATATAAGAACCCAATGAAAAAATAAAACAAAAATATTATACTTGGTCATTTATTTACTGAGAATATCCAATAATACTTATTTGTGAGTGGCAAAGGTACATGAACCTCAAGGATTAGCAGTTAATTTGAAGGTGAAATAGTCAGTCAGTTGTTTTCAATCAATTTGATGACATTCAGGTGCGATTGGGCCCGCTGTTGTATTTAAAAAGCAGGGATCTATCAAAGTCTGGTATTCACTACCCGCGTCTGTGGAAGTGTATCATGGCACAAACAGGATATTTCTGAGGACCTTGGAAAATTAGTTGCTGATCGTCATCAGGCTGGAAAAGGTTACAAAACCATCTCTAAAGACTTTGGGCACCACCAATCCACAGTAAGTCTACAAATGGAAGAAATTCAAAACTGTTGTTACCCTCCCTAGGAGTGGCTGACCAACATAGATCACTCCAAGACAAGATGTGTAATAGTCCCAAGATCACAAAGGAACCCAGTGAGACTTCTGAGCAACCAAAGCCCTCTCTCACATTGGTTAATGCCAATGTTCATGAATCCACCATTAGGAGAACACTGAACATGAATGTTGTGGGTGGCAGGGTTGCATGAGAAAGCCACTGCTCTCCAAAAAGAACATTTCTGCCAATCTGCAGATTGTTAAAGATCCTGTGGACAAGCCAAGAGGTTATTCAGAAAGCATTTTGTGAAGAGATTAGACCATTAGGAACGTTTAGGTTTTAATGAGAAGCCTTACATGTATAGAAAGGAAAACACTGTATTACAACATAAGAACCTTATGCCATCGGTGAAACGTGGTGGTTGGGATTTTTTGCTGCATCTAGGCCAAGACAGCTTGATGTCATTCTGTATTATACTAGGACTAAAGGAAACTGTCAGGGCATCTGTCTGTGAACTGAATCTCAAGAAAATGTGGGTTATGCTGCAAGACAAGATGTTATATCAAATAATGGTTAAAGATGTTGTTTTGGAATGTCACATCCTGACCTTAATCCAATAGAAATGTTATGGAAGGACCTGAGCAATTCATATGAGGAGACCCACCAACAACCAAGAGTTGAAAGAGGAATAAAATTCCTCCAAGCCGATGACAGTTCCCAGAAATGTTCAGCTTCAGTTATTGCTGCACAAGGGGGTCACACCAGATATGGAAATCAAAGGTTCACATACTTTTGCCATGCACAGACATGTATAATAATGGATCGTTTAACTCAATAAATAAATGACCATGTATAATATTTTCACCTTATTTGTTTTGAGGACTTCTGTGAAAATATGAGGATGTTGAAGGTCAAAGCTATGCAGAAATATAGAAAATTCACAAACTTTACAGTATCTAACTTTACTGTGTCTACAAATCCATACCAGAAACATGCATATAAAGTGTTGTACGTAAAAAAGTAAAGCATAATGCATTGCATAACAGACTAACCTTTCACCTCTAGTTTACACTCAACCTGGGCCTCTCCAAGGTCGTTGATGGCTTTGCAACTGTACACGCCTCCGTCAAATGGGCTGGGCTTCCTAATCTCCAATGAACACACACCCTGGTTGCTATACATTCGGTAGCGTGGGTCATCAACGATAATGATCTTATTCTTCATCCAGATGACTTTGGGCTATAGTAAAGAAAAGAGGCAGGACAGAGACCTTTTAGCAACACCCCAAACAATAGCAAGGGACAAAATATGGACCTCTGTATTTCTACATGGAACAAACTGTAACACTCTATATAGCTTTTTGTAAAAGTAAATTGCAGTTGTATAGCTGTATAATTTGATACTGCAGAATTATTTATCCCTCTGTGGCCCTCACCCAGAGCGGTAGATAGAAACTGAGGCTGAGCCTTTTTTCTGGACACACAAGAGTGACAAGAGTGACAATAGCTGGCAGGTGCTGTTAAGCTCCTTGGAACAGGCTGAGTCACAATATAGGTGTAAAGCTGTGAAATGTCTATAGTGTGGAGCCAGAGATTTTCCTAGAATCCCAGACAGCTATATCTATGGGCCAATACAGCCGTCTGTCTAAAGGCTAATGGACCTGGTACACTCTATAGATATCACTCATGACTTAATCTGGCTCAACAGTTCCAGGAGACTGAATCTATAAATGGTTCATGCATACTGCTCTGATGTGGTTCCCAATAGTAACCATGTAAGAGCATGGAAGAGTGTACGCCATAACTGAATGTATCTGTCAACTGAAATTTGGATTGACCAATCCTCTGACCCATGGCAATCAGTGAAATCGGGCATCTCATATGCTACAATATTTAGAAATGAGAGCTCAGCTGCATATACAGTGGGGCAAAAAAGTATTTAGTCAACCACTGATTGTGCAAGTTCTCCTACTTAGAAAGATGAGAGAGATCTGTAGTTTTCATCATAGGTACACTTCAACTATGAAAGAGAAAATGAGAAAATAAATCCAGGAAATCACATTGTAGGAGTTTTAAAGAATTTAATTGTAAATCATGGTGGAAAATAAGTATTTGGTCAGCCACAAACAAGCAAGATTTCTGGCTCTCACAGCCCTGTAACTTCTTCTTTAAGAAGCTCTTCTGTCCTCCACTCGTTACCTGTATTAATGGCACCTGTTTGACCTCATTATCTGTATAAAACACACCTGTCCACAGCCTCAAACAGTCAGACTCCAAAGAAGAAGAATGCTGAGTTGTACCATACCTACTGTGAAGCATGGAGGTGGAACCCTTATGCTTTGGGGCTGTTTTTCTGCAAAGGGGACAGGACGACTGATCCGTGTTAAAGGAAGAATGTACGGGGCCATGTATCGTGAGATTTTAAGCCAAAACCTCCTTCCATCAGTGAGAGCATTGAAGATGGAACGTGGCTGGGTCTTCCAGCATGACAATGATCCCAAACACACCGCTCGGGCAATGAAGGAGTGGCTCCGTAAAAAGCATTTCAAGGTCCTGGAGTGGCCTAGCCAGTCTCCAGACCTCAGCCCCATAGAAAATGTGTGGAGGGAGTTGAAAGTCCGTGTTGCCCCAAAACATTACTGCTCTAGAGGAGATCTGCATGGAGGAATGAGCCAAAATACCAGCTACAAAGTATTGAGCTGAACTTTTGTTATTGACCAAATACTTATTTTCCACCATGATTTACAATTAAATTCTTTAAAAACCTACAATGTGATTTCCTGGATTTTTTTTCTCATTTTGTCTCTCATAGTTGGAGTATTATTACAGACCTCTCTCATCTTTCTAAGTAGGAGAACTTGCACAATCAGTGGTTGACTAAATACTTTTTTTTCCCCACTATATCACTGTCCTGCAATTCTAACTAGGTACCAAAAGAAAGTTATATTACACTTCTAACAGGTGTATGATTAGTTTCTGTTTAATACATAACTATTGCATTGTTTGTGAATATACATGAGGGCTACATATTTTTGCAACCAAGTTTATGGTCATCCAGACATACATTCACCCCGTCCCATGAGAATCCCAGTTGTCATCAGTTTCAATTACAGTACACAGTTATGGTGATACAATGGTTAGTCCTGCCACCTCACAACTCCAGAAACCTTCTCCCCATGGGAGTTTAATCCCAGTATTTTGGTTTACTCCCACATTCCAAAGACATGAGCTAAGTCAACTGGTGTCTCTAAAGTGTCCCAGTGTGAGTGTGTGTGCGTTTTTATGTGCCCTCCAATGGACTGACACCATGTTTAGTGTTGGTTTGTTTAGTGTCTTCAATCATCACTCAACAAACTTTGTACAAACTAACAATGTTATACATCTGCTATACAACAGTTTATGAGGTATCTTTCGTAACACATCTAATATATGTCTTTTCTAATCAGTTTAGCTAAGGCAGCTCCTATGGCTCAGAAGTAAGAGCCAGTTGTTTGAAACAGCAGTTCCTGAGTTCCTCACCAAAGTAAGATGGTGAGCTGACTACTTGTTTATGAATTATACTTTTTAAAATGCGAAATATGCATTTTATGAGGTACTTTTATCAGAAGCACCATATGCAAGCAGCTATCCCATGTGGTGCATGTTATTAAACTGTGCAATGTCATTCAATGTGATGGAACCTGCTGTCATATATTAATGAGGAACGCTGTATAAGGGAGTACTATCTTCCCTATAGGCTAATGATTCTCTCTCTATATATACACACAAGCCTCTCCTCATGAAAAGACACATGAAAACCTGTCTGGAGTTTTTTGGGTGCTTTTTTGTCCAAACTCCAGACGGGCTTTCATGTGCCTTTTACTGAGGAGAGGATTCTGTCTGGCCACTCTGCCAAAAAAACCCAGATTGGTGGAGTGCTGCAGTGATGGTTGACCTTCTGGAAGTTTCTCCCATCTGCACACAGGATCTTTGGAGCTCAGCCAGAGTGACCATTGGGTTCTTGGTCACCTCTCCTACCAAGGCTCTTCTCCCCCGATTACTTACTTTGGTGGGGCGGCCAGGTGTAGGAATTGTCCTGGTTGTACCAAATTTCTTCCATTTAAGAATTATGGGGGTTACTGCGCTCTTGGGAACTTTCAGTGGAGCAGATTTTTTTGTAGCCTCCTCCAGATCTGTGCCTCCACACAACCTTATCTCTGAGCTCTGCAGGCAGTTCTTTTCTCCTCATGGCTTTGTTTTTTTCTTCTGATATCCATTGTTAGCTGTCAGACCTTATACAGACAGGTGTGTGTCTTTTCAAATAATGTCCAATCAGCTGAATTTACCACAGGTGGACTCCAATCAAGTTGCAGAAACATCTCAAAGATGATCAAGAGAAATGAGAGGCCCCCAGAGCCCAATTTCACGTGTCATTGAAAAGGGTCTGAACACTTATGTCCATTATTATTACATTTGCAAAAAAATCTGGGATATTGAATGAATAATGATGAGGGAAAGCTTGATGTTAGCAGACGGCCTGAACATAGTAATTCAATATTATTGCCTTGACAGACTTAACATGAATGCCATAATGACTCCATGAGAGACAGCATGGTTACAAGTAAGGCAGTATATAATCTTATCAACCAGTTCATCCAAATAGTCCTTTGGCGAGCATTTATTTGTGTCTTAGCATAGCTTGTACAAGACTATTTGCAGTTGAATTCATCTGAATAAATAAAAACATATAAATACATTCAAACAGATCAATCCTGTAACAATGCCAGATGTTTGGGCTGTCAGTTGCTGAGGTGACTGAAGAGACTAGTCTTACATAAACATAACATGTCAGTCACGTACCCGTGGGTTGGCTCGGACACTACAGTTGAGAGTAGCGTTGTAACCGGCAACAGCAAATATGTTGATGAGTGGCTGTGTGAACTTTGGAGCCTCTGTGAAGTCGCGATCGTTGTATTCTGGGTTCTTCAGTTTTAGTCCTGTGCGAGAGCGAGAGGAGGCAGAAAAGGGAGAGGAATTGGAAGAAAAGGGAGGAAATGGAAAGCGGGAGTTTACATGATACGGGCTGAATGCTGTATCATGGGGGAATATCCCTTATGTGATGAGGAAGAGACAACACCGGTTTTGTTTATCCTCAACCTCAATGGCAAGTGTGTGTACATTTAAATGACTTATTAATAGCATAGTTGTGTCAAACAACAAGAAGAGCAAACACCATTCGTAAATAATTTTAAGCAACAGCTATTGTAAACAATTTCATTAATAGTGAGTTCTTTATATATATTTTTTATGTCTGTTGTTTGAATTAAAATTTCAGTGAACATCTCTCGTGTCCATGTTTTGAAGTTTTTTCCAGTAAGAATATGCATATTTTTAATTATGTCTGTTTTATTAGTTTCAGAATGCTGCTAGCTACAAAGTTCAGTGAATTGACAAAAGTTTATGGCTGAGATTGTGGGAAAAATATTATTTTGCAAATAAAGAGTGGTTCCTGGATGAAAGACAGCAACATTCAATCAACAGCAAAACGACAAAACCAACAGCAAAGTGACAAAACCAACTTTAGAACCAAGGACATCAAAGGATTGAAGCATTTTCATTAACATTCATAAACAATTAAAGAGCTTCTCAGTGAGATACTGTATATAATTACATTTATACAGTAATTGTTTTACCAAAAAGTACTATTTTCTGTGGGTCAATTTGTCTAAATAAAGCAGACTGGAGGAACAGAGTACAATAAACATTTAAGTACTCCTGTTGGTTCATAATTTCACCAAGGACGGACAGCTAAAATGAACATCAAAATGGCTGCAAGGTCACAGAATCAACACTTACCCTCCTTCACAATGACTGCAGTGTCTTTAGTGGTGGTGGCGCTCTGGCTCAGGCCTACCATGTTCTCTGAGAAGATCCTGAAGTAGTACTCATTCCCTACCACTAGCTCAGTGATGGTGATGCACGTGCGGTGGTAGTGCTCCACGCAGGTGTACCACTCCTGCAAACACATTAGACAACTGGAAATCACATAATATAGGACAACAATACAGGAATTCCAAACAGCCAGGCTTGAGATCACCCACAATTTGATTTTAACTGCTGTAACATTAGGACGTTACAGCAGCAAGAAGGAAACGTATATACCATTGTCTTTTTATCTGCCTTCTGGATGGTGTAACCTGTTATGGGGGCATTGCCATTATCCTTGGGTGGTGTCCAATCCAGTGCTACATTTTCACCCCAGACCTCGTCAATTCTAACAGCTTGTGGAGGGCCAGGGAGGTCTGATAGAAAAAGCATCAGAAAAAGATAACTGTCTACATTAACTAGATACTGCAGTCCTCTAGGCTGTATGAAAGAGAGCTTTACTCTTAGTTCATGGATAAGTGTCAAAACATCTTCAATATAATAAATTAAGTCAAGCTGCTTTGATTTACTAAAGCTAGAATTTATGCAACCACAGGACCGATACACTATAGTATACAGCCAAAAGTTTGGTAACACCCAAAACATGTTTTAAAACACAGGTATTTACAACCCCAAATCAGAAGAAGTTGGAGCAGTAGGAAAAAAAAAACTGCAGTGTTGCTTAAATTTACTTTGACTTTGATTTCAATGCAGACTGTATGAATCCAAGATATTTCAACCTTTTTTTGGGTCAACTTTACTTCATTTGTTAATAAACATCCATTGCTGCACTTCAGGCCTGTAAGACATTCCAAAAAAAGTTGGGATGGGGGTAATTTAGGGCTAGGAATGAGGTAACATTTCCAACAGGTGACTTCAACAGTTGATTGTAATCATGACTTGGTACAAAAGCAGTATCCACAAAAGGCTGAGCTAAAACAGGCAGAGGATCTCCAGTTTATCAACAAATGCATTAAAAACTATTGAAATGTTTAAAAACAATGTTCCTCCAAGAAAGATTGGAATTCATTTGCATATTTCTCCCCCTCTACAGTGCATAATATAATTAAACAATTCTGGAGATATTGCAGTCCGTAACAGTCAAGGGCACAAGCTTAAACTAAAGACCCATGATTCAGACAGCACTGCATCAAGAACGGTCCTTCATCAGTAGCTGATAGAACCACATTGGCAAAGGATTTCTTTGGTAATCCTTTTGGTAGTTGTATCAAGAACTAAAATATGTAGTTGCATTCACAAATGCCACTTAAAACTTGTGTGCAAAAAATAAGCCTTATGTTAACCATGTCCAGAAGCAGTGTTGACTTCTCTAGGCTCGGAGGCATCAGGGATGGACCATCACACAGTGGAAACGTATATGACGAATCAGTATTCCAGATCTTTATAGTAAGAATGGACTTCATGTGCTCCAGACCAAAGACCACAGACCATCCAGACTGTTATCAGCAACACGTCCAAAAGCCAGGCTGTGTCATGGTATGAGGTTGTGTCAGTGCCCTTGGCAAAGGTCATTTACAATGGTGTAAACTATCTGTGATTACAGCATTAATGCAGAAAAGTACATTGACATTTTAGAGCAAAATATGCTGCCTTAAAGACAACATCTTTTTCAGGGACGTCCATGCATTTTTCAACAAGACAATGCAAAAGAAATCAAATCAGAAAAGGTTAGGACTGAAATATGCAAATCCCCATCAATCATTCTTTGAGGAACATCATTTTTAAACATTTAAATAATTTTCTCACATATTTGTTTCACAGACTGGAGATTGCACCTCAAAGACTCTTTTGTGGATACTGCTTTTGTATGAAATCATGATTATAACCTCGTCACATGTTTGAAATGACATAAAAATTATTTTTTACCTCATTACTAGCCCTAAATTTCCCCTGTCACAACTTTTTTTGTGATGTGTTCCAGGCCTGAAATGCAAGAATGGATGTTTACTAACAGATGAAATAAAGTTGACCAGAACAAAACATGAAATATCTTGGGTTCATGCTGTCTGCAATGCAAGTTGCTTAACTCACCCACAATCTGGATGTCCAGAATGGCTGTATCAACATATTTCTCCACCTGCACAGTCAATTTATATTTCCCCGAGTGCTTGCGCTCAGCCTTGCGGATGAAGATGATGCTGTCACATTCTGAGTTACGGATGTTGATCTGTGTAGGGTCAATATTCTCATCATCTTTCAACCAGGTGATCTTTGGCCTGGGTTTGCCCTGTAGAACAGTCCAAGTTCATTTGACTGAATTGTTTTGGTTTACAGAGTTTGTTCCAAAGCTCAAATTTTGAGTTTTTTGCCCCTCATTTCATGAATGATCACTGCCTTACCATAAATGGCACAACGAGGTTGACTTGTTCCCCGACCTTGCGCATGTACGTCTGCTTTAAGTGTCGAGGAACCCGAATCCTAGGAGGCTCTGTAAGACAAAATGTTCACTATTTTTAAAGCCATAATTTAATGATCTATTAAAAATGTACCATTTGATCATCAATGACTTTTATAGGCAGCAAGTCATTTGTTTTGTAATGAAATAAAAATTTTAAAGGTTTTACTATGGTAACCAAAAACAGTTATTTTATTAACATTATTTTTCAGAGGAACCGTTTTCAGAATATATTTACAGTATACACTTTATTGCCATTTAATGCACTGTTAATTTAATCAGGAAAACATTCAACTCAGCCACTGTCGACCATCCATTTTAATATATTCTCAAAATAAAAGTATTGCCATGTACTGAAAATGATTTGTACTGAACTTACCTAATTCATGTTTTTGTATAATTTCCAATAAAATAAATGTCACCAACACAAGTATTTCCAAATATAAACTAAAGGACGTAACTGTACTAATGCAATATTTTCGGTTACCTGGAGTAACCCACACAGACATGTTGGAGGACATGCAAACTCCACAAAGAAAGAACCCAGACCACTCCATCTGGGGATTGGACCCAGGACCTTCTTGTTATAAGGCGACAGTGCGACTCACCGAGCCACCACGCAGCCCCAACTCCGTTCAACAATCTATTCTTCAAAATTTAGAAATTCAACAAAGAATGAGTATCAGTAAATGCTATTTTTTTGCCACCATAGCTCCTGAACTGAACGTCACATCAAAGGTCACAGTGGTGACATTTGTATGTAGGTCAAAAACACAACTACCCAAAAGGGTCTGCTCTGCGTGCGTCACAAATGAGGAGACTAATGCTTTAATTAAAACAGTAGTCCACTGTAACCCTCTCCCTCTAACTGATCGAGTTTGTATCACTGATTTAAAAGCCAGATGACTTACAAGTTAACAATCAATACCAAGGCTGGCAAGCTAAAAATAGATAATGACATTGACCCTCATGGGAGCTAGCTAGATAGTAGCTAGTTAATCCTGTCAGAAAGTCAGTGTGACAGTTGGCACACAGCATCAGCTAAACTTACGCTAAGCCTAGTAATTTAATACTATATATCTATCAGCACAAAACCTTACACCCACTTATCTGGAAATATTAAGTTAGAAATAATAAAATAAGATGTTGATATTTCCTCAGTCTTTTATCTACCTACATAACGTGATAATTAAAACTGCCCCCCAACTGGGTTATTTTATCTATTTTTTTAGAGTGTATAGCACGTGTACCTGATATTTTGGCCAGTATGTCTAGCTACAGTTTATTAGATGTGCCTCGGCTCTCAAGCACCTTGGATCTTGTCGAATTTGGCTAGGAAAATTCAACATTTGCTCGGTACTCTTAACTTGTATGAGTTGAGTCGCTGAAACTCGATTCATGATTCACAATTCAGTGATTCAGATACACAACAGTTTTTGCTTGTGCCGAGTCTCCGCTGTCTTTCACTTTTCACTCATTCTCGGTTCATGTCATTTCACTTTCAATACATTACTCTCTAAATTCCATGAGATTTTTCAACACCTTTATTATAAAATAAGCTTTGTGTTAATGATTTTAGCCAACTGTAGGTTCATGTAAATGTTTTAACCTCGGATGTTGATAAGGTTTATAAGGTGGGCTATGATAGTCTACAGCATATGTGTCAAACTCAAGGACAAGGCTTAGAAAGTGTATGTCAAATGAGTCAACGCTACTTTAAAGCGTATATTCAACATATACTACATTTCCCACAAGACATTGCGTTATCAACTACGATTATATCGATTAAGTTAGCCACGAAGTGACAGCATGCCGCCACTGGATGGTAGTGTATCCACATCATCCCAACAAGTGGTACAAATGATCCCAAAATGTCCAGCAAGAGAAAAATTGATACAGATGAAGGCAGTTTCAAGAAAGATGGGAAAGCGAATACATGTTTGTGCTTCAAGGGGGAAAACCGGTATGTCTTTTACGTTATGAGGCCATATCAGTCATCAAAGAGTCCAAAGATGTCGACATTTTGACGCCAAACACGGAGCTAAGTATGGTAAATGTAGCCTCCAAGAAAAGCAACAAATTTCCAAGAAAAAAGTAATGTATTCACTGTGGTTACAGGTTTATGTGTTCATGCACACAAATGTTACAGTAAATAAATGAATAGAGTTTTTTAGCAGTATGTTAAGGAGTAATTACATTGATTTTACATTACATTTAGTTACACTTACTGTCTTACAGTTACAACTGGCCCTTTGAGGGCAACTATAATGCTGATATGGCCCTCAGTGAAAATGAGTTTGACACCCCTGGTCTACAGAATAGACTATATTAAACCCCACGGTTCATGGTACATTTAATTATGATGGATTTGTCGGAACGTATCCCCATCATAAATCAGGGAGTGCCTGTACAATACAACTCCATTACTTCATATAATGCCTCATACAGTGCTTATTTTCTGGGGTCTAGTTCAAGTTACATTATTCTTTAAGCATTCTGGAACGAATTAAGGATGAGAACCAAGGTACCACTGTATACCTAATAAATCAGTAACTGAGCATATATGTTTTAACAATTTTAAAAGTAGGTACATCATTTTAGAGGACTCACCTATGACCTCTTTGACCAGGACAGAATGCTGAGTGGTCTTAGGTTGGCTGGGACCGGCCGCATTAATCGCCTTCACTCGAATTAGAATCTTGTCCTCTGTATTCAGGTCTGTGATGGTGTATCTAGTTTTATCGATCAGTTCCTTATTGGCAACTATCCACTCGTCCGCTGTGGAGAAGACAGCTTTGATAAACCTCTCTGCTACATGATTAGGAAACAGTAAATGTGTTCCACCCTGTAATTCAGAATCTAGAATATCATTAGACGGTTGCTCAAGTACAAATAAAATAAACATTATGTAACAATATTAGTTTAAAAAAAGACTACAAGGAGTTCTTACTTCCTTCAACACAGTACTCCACTTGGTAGCCATCCAATCCTGCAGCGCCGATGGTTTCTGGAGGACGCCACTTTATTGTCACGGTCGTATCAGTGACATCATCCACCACCAGCATTGTGGGCTCACTGGTAACAGCTTGTTAAAAAGTGGAGGAGTAATTTGCATAAATGAAGCTGTAACTGACGCAAAAGTGATTCAATTTGAACAGGATATTATAAAACAAGCAGAGCAAGTACACAATATACAAAGACGAGCTAAAACATTTATCACTTACGGATCTAATTGCAAATAAAGTTTATTGTCTCTTTACAACTGCTTTTATTACTGTCAAGGTCTGGAATACATTAGACGGTAAGTGACATGTTGGATGCAGGAGAAATGGCCAGACCTCAGCAAACTTCACTAGGTCACTAGGACTTTGGAGCAATGGAACGTCACCTTGTCCAATCAGTATGAGACTTTTTCTTTTTTACATCACATTGATGGGTGTACTGTTTCCCTGACGACGTGATGGTGCCAGAATGCAATGTGGGAAGAAGACTTGTCAGTGGAGGGGGCATGATGTTATTTAAAGGGTTCACAAAGTACTTTCAATGACTACAGAGCGGAAGCTGCAAAGGGCAAACTCAATTATGGTGCCCAAGTCTCTTTTAAACGATTTGCTTGGATTACACATTTATGTTACACTAAAAGACAAAGAAGATGTGACATAACCACTCACAGAACATATATGACAGAGTTCTTTGCATGGATCCATGCAGCATGGAGACCTAACAGAAAATTCTGAGGTGGAAAAAGTAACACTTACCTAGGGGTATAAAGGGTTTGGAGGGTTCGCTTGGCCTGGATACACCAATAGTATTAATAGCAAACACCCGCACCTCATATGGCACACCCTCAATCATCTTTTTAGGCTCAAATGTAGTCTCTTTGCATAGATCAAAGTTCAGTCGCATCCATCTAGAGCTCTGTTTCTTTTTTCTCTCAATGAAATATCCTGTGAGAGAGTAAATTAAGCACAGCAAACACTGAGTTGTTCAATAATAAGTGCCGTTGTATTGTTCCGATGTTGTTTTGCAATTTCTCTCATTGTGGATAAAACTAATTTGACAACAAGCAGGTGCCAATATGTTGTGCTTCTTTATACAGGGAAAGGTTAATGGTTATAGTTTTACTTGAAATATGCAATATTCTGACAAAATATATCAGTATTTTTGTTGAATGCTCTTACCTAGGATTGGAGAACCACCATCATAAACGGGAGGCTCCCATGTCATTATACACCAATCCCCACCAATTGTAGGAACCAAAGGAGGACCAGGAGGATCAGGGATGTCTAAAGGAAGAGAAATGAGAGAAGAGTCATTTTTGTAAATACAAATTACCAATTATATCAACTGTACACATTCCAGTGATGTTTGCTTAAATGCCAAATGTGCCATTGAAGAACCTTACCCACAACTTTGACCTTGACACTGCCCGTGGCCTCTCCTGCTTCATTCTGGAGGACGATCTTGTAGGTACCAGTGTCATCTTTCTCTGTGGCATCAATAGTGAGGCAGGTTTGATCAGAGACCGTCTCTGCACGTACTCGATTTCCAGACTCGAGTATAACCTACACAGGTACAAGGAACTGGTTTATGTGTTTGCTGCACAGAATGGAAACAACATGTATTTTGTTTGTTTGTTTATTTCGTTTATTTAACGTCACTATCAGCATCTATGGAGATTCAATTAAAGAAATAATGTTACGTCGACACACAAGGCTATATCAAAACTACTCATATGCAATCAATTTAGTGTAACCAATTAACCTAATACATGTCTTTGGACTGTGGGAGGAAACCGGAGCACCCGTAGTAAACCCACACAATACAGGGAGGACATGCAAACTGCACATGTCCGAAGCCGGGAGTCCGGCCACGCTAACATTTACATTTACATTTACAGCATTTAGCAGACGCCCTTATCCAGAGCGACTTACAATTGGTACAGTCTTACAATCTAAGCAATTGTTTGTTAAAGGCCTTGCTCAGGGACCCAACAGTGGCAGCTTGACAGAGATGGGATTTGAACCCTGAACCTTCTGGTCCAGAGTCCAGTACCTTAACAGCTAGGCCACCACAGTCCCACAAATATGTTCTGTTTATATGCAGTCTGATGGACGAGTCTGGGCTTGGCAAATGGCAGGAGAATGCAGCCTAGAATGCAGGAGAATGCAGCTAGGCTACCCACTAACCACGGTGCTGTTCTCTGCACAGGTAGACAGACAACTCAGTCTCCACTCACCCGTTCTCCTTTCATCCATACCACCCGTGGTGCAGGCTCTCCACTGATAGGGACTTCCAAGCGCAGCTTGTTTCCAGCCACAATGGTGATAGTGTTATCTGGTGCATTCAGAGAATCCAGATACAGTTTTGGAGGATCTGCAATAATACATTATAATGTAGTTATTTCATTAAAAGAAAGTCCATTACATTTTGCACAGATGATGCTTCAATAATAATTCAATGAAACATCAAGGCATCTGAATTCTCAAAAGATGCACATATATAACCAAACATACTCAAAATACACATAAATAATATTCACTCAAATAGTAAACTGTGCAATCATGTTGCTAATGCCTTCAGAAAGTAAGATGGAAGTCTTCTGTAAACCTATATTTACAGTACTTCAAGTGATATGTCAAGTATGCCCATGCCTTTTACTTAGTTTATCGTTTGATACGTTTCTTTATGACTAAAGGACTTGTTTAGTCATAACAAGTCCTTTAGTAAAATGAACCGCCTCTGATAAAATGAACAGATTTTAAGCCAAATAAGTTCAAGTGAAATGAAAACAGATGATGGTGACTTTTGCCACTACTGTGTAACTGGAAGGAAGTTTGCTATCAGACATATTGATGTCACTGGAGAGCCTATTTAAAAAAAGCTGTGGCTCATGCTGCTGTTTCCTGATTTTAAAAGCAGGTCACTTGTTACCTATGATGTGGACTTTGGCAGACAGGCTCTGTGTATATCCCTCTGGAGTAAACGTGTATTCTCCAGCATCATGGAGTGTAGAGCTCTCAACTTCCAACCTGTGGTTTCTATTAGCAAACAAGAGGCAAAAAGGTAGGTGAGTATGGCTGCAAGAATAATGTGTAGTGATTTAGTGAGAAAAAGTTACAAAACATAAGACAGCATAGTGGATGTGGGTGAAGTAGTGGAACTAGATGACTGTACTTGGCCCGGTGATGAATGGTGATGCGATCACTGGACTGAATAAGCTGGCCATTCCTGTACCAGCGCCCAGGAACATTTCCAGGTAAGATCTCACAGTGTAGCTTCAATGGCTGGCCCAACCTTATTGTTATATCTTGTAGATCTTGCAGAATCTTCAGAGGCTTCACTGAACCAACCAAAAGTGAAAGAAGTTAGAAACAGGAAGGCAGAAACTTTAAATGAACTTTATTTATAGTCAATAATAGTGAAAACAACGAGACAAAATGTGCTCACAGTCTACTTGAACATGGGCCTCAGTGGTGCCTCCAGTGGCAATAAGTGAATAAGTGCCTGTGTCCTCCTTTATGGTATCCTCTATAATCAGCCAGTGCTTTGTGCCTTCAGACTTTACGCGATATCTTGAACGCACCCCAGTGGGCACCTCCACCCCATTCTTCATCCTGGTTGGACACGTTTTTAATCCCAAAAGATGTGAATTAGTAAAGCCAGTGGATTTTCTTTGCTCTACTGCTTTTACATATATAGACAACCAGACATACCATTTAACTTGTGCTCCTTCTTCTGACACCTCACACTCTAATTCAACTCTTTCATTGACTGTAGTCTTCACAGGTTCCAGTCCTTTGACAATCTTCACTGGTAACACTACAAAAGGGTCAGGCGGACACAACGATACATATGAGCACATAAAACCTCCCGATCCCATTTCATAACGCAATCGACACAGCACTGAATCATATTTCCAATTCAGCTGTTCTTTTTTAAACGTAATGTTGAGAGACATACCTTTCACAAACAGTTCAGTAGCACACTTCTCATCTCCTGCCACTACTGAGTAAGCAGCATCATCATTCAGCTGGCAATTATTGATGACCATGATGCGCTGAGTGCCTTTGTGCTCAAAGATATACCTGCACAAAAACCCATTATCTAAATCATTGGGAGCATAATGAAAAGCACTTTGTTGTTCTATTGTTAAAGCATATTTGGCATGTCACTTCATTCTAATTTCACCTTGAGAGTTAAAGCTCACGTCACATCTGATCATCAGATTATTACAAGTGAATAGTGAGGCCTCAAGAAGTCCAGAGGTGGTTAGAAAATTTTAGTAGTTTATTGACCATTATGAAATACATAAATACACTAAATTGGTTTATCAGTCTACATATATTTTACAGTTTTAAAATAGTATTTAATAAAAATACTCTTACAACAAATAAAAAGCTGACATTATATATTTACAGTTATTTATTATAGACCAGTGCAATATAGCACAACCAAAACGGTAACCAAAAAACAGTAATACAGTGGGGCAAAAAAGTATTTAGTCAGCCACTGATTGTGCAAGTTATCCCACTTAGAAAGATGAGAGAGGTCTGTAATTTTCATCATAGGTACACTTCAACTATGAGAGACAAAATGAGAAGAAAAATCCAGGAAATCACATTGTAGGATTTTAAAAGAATTTAATTGTAAATTATGGTGGAAAGTAAGTATTTGGTCAATAAATTTGGTTCAACTCAACACTTTGTAACATAACCTTTGTTGGCAATGATAGAGGTCAAAAACGTTTCCTGTAAGTCTTCCACCAGGTTGGCACACACTGTAGCTGGTATTTTGGCCCATTCCTCCATGCAGATCTCCTCTAGAGCAGTGGATGTTTGGGGCAACACGGACTTTCAACTCCCTCCACACAGTTTCTATGGGGTTGAGGTCTGTCTAGGCCACTCCAGGACCATGAAATGCTTTTTTACGGAGGAGCCACTCCTTCGTTGCCCGAGCGGTGTGTGTTGGGATCATTGTCATGCTGGAAGATCCAGCCACGTTCCATCTTCTCAATGTTTTTACCAAAAAGTTGGTTTCATCTGACCACATGATATTCTCCCAATCCTCTTCTAGATCATCCATATGCTCTCTGGCAAAACTTCAGATGGGCCTGGACATGTACTGGCTTAAGCAGGGGGACACGCCTGGCACTGCAGGATCTGAGTCCCTCTCGGCGTAGTGTGTTATTGACGGTAGCCTTAGTTACTTTGGTCCCAGCTCTCTGCAGGTCATTCATCAGGTCCCTCCGTGTAGTTCTGGGATTTTTGCTCATCGTTCTCATGATCATTTTGACCCCACGGGATGAGATCTTGCGTGGAGCCCCAGATCGAGGGAGATTATCAGTGGTCTTGTATGTCTTCCATTTTCTTACAATTGCTCCCACAGTTGATTTATTCACACCAACCTGCTTGCCTATTGTAGATTCACTCTTCCCAGCCTGGTGCAGGTCTACAATTTTCTTCCTGGTGTCCTTCAACAGCTCATTGATCTTGGCCATGGTTGAGTTTGGAGTCTGACTGTTTGAGGCTGTGGACAGGTGTCTTTTATACAGATAACGAGGTCAAACAGGTGCCATTAATACAGGTAACGAGTGGAGGACAGAAGAGCTTCTGAAAGGAGAAGATACAGGTCTGTGAGAGCCAGAAATCTTGCTTGTTTGTGGGTGACCAAATACTTATTTTCCACCATGATGTACAATTAAATTCTTTAAAAATCCTACAGTGTGATTTTTTTCTCATGTTGTCTCTCATAGTTGAAGTGTACCTATGATGAAAATTACAGACCTCCCTCATCTTTCTAAGCAGGAGATCAGTGGCTGACTATATATATAAGCCTAAATTGTGTTTTTATTCTTATTCTTTGTGAAATATAAAACTATTTTGACTTAGGTTTATCAAGGATTGACATTGAGTAATAACCTAACTGCATTAGTAAACAGTTCTTTCATTCTTTGCAAATTATAAAAGTATTTTGATCTTGTTTATCAAGGAAGTGTACATAATTCTTCTTCTAAATGATAAGTATATTTGGGTACACTGTGCATGTTACCATATGTGGTACAGTTTTCATAACTATGTGAGATATGTATATGAAATATCTTAAATATGTGGTGTCACAAATAATTTAGATTTTCAGATATTTAAATATATGTCTTTTACCAGTTAAACGGCTAATAATATAGCAGTATCTATAATTGATTTATCCTTAAACAGTTTGTATCATTTATTATGATCTCTTTTTTAGTTGGAATATAATTGAATGATGAAATAACAATCATTAAATTAGGATGAAATATAAACTTTTGGACATGATTGTATGTTTTTTGTATATATTGTATGAGAGTAGTAACATTGGTATATCTTTCATGAGTTACTGTATTACCTCCATTAAAACATTTAACCCAGATCCATCAGTGTCAGAGAGCTCAGCATGCAAGAGTCTGGACATGGACATAGCACTCCAGGACCAGCACTGTTAAACAGACTGTGAGCAAACAAGCAGACAGAGACTTACAGGTGGGTCACTTACTTCCTATTACTTAAGACCGAAAATTGAGTCCGAAGAGAGCCGCACCACAGGATGGAGGAGGTGGAGGTTATGGTGCACAGGAGTGAGCACCATGGGAAAATAGGCAGAATAAGATAGGACAGAAGGACATAAAGATATCATGCCTGGAACTGTAGGTTATAATGAGAGATGAAGAAGGGTGAAAGAAAGAGAGAGAGGCAGACACAGTGTCTCTGGGACAACAGACAGCATCAGACATAATGTACCAGAAATATGCACTACCTGCCCAGATGGCTTTAGTCTAGTATGACTTTAATTAAACAACCTACTGTAAATCTCAGAACACTTTATCATTTTGGGGATTTGAAAGAAGTTAACAGCAGAACCACTATAACTTTTGGTCCTTTATTTATCATTAGTGATCCTACATCCTGAGGGAACTAAGAATCCATTTCAGGGTATTACCTACTCACAACTAGTGAATTTGAACTACCCAGACCACAGACTGGCATGTTTTTGGAAGGAGGGAGAAAAACCAGAGTATCTGAAAGGATGCCATGCAGACATATTTGTACCTTGGTTACCCAAATGGCACCCTTGCAGACAAAGAGAAAGAAATGCTCATATCCAAACAGATAGTAACTGGAGGCTGAACTCTGGTTCCCAGGACCTGGAGCTTTCAGCATCAACACTGGCTGCGTCAGCAGTACGATTTAATCACTGAACACTCACTGTGTCTGCAACTCAATTTATAGATAATGCATAATGATAAGACCTGCACATAGAGTACTTGGACGTGGAAAGTTTACAAATGTACTCCTTAAAAATGCGGATTAAACTAGGTATTACATTGTGAGATTATTAAAAATGCAACCACATTGACCAAGTTTAATAACACCTGTTGTTTTAAAAAGTCATACTCTATTAAAGTCCTTTAAAGGAGGTAGTGCCTTTTCCTGCATAATTAATAAGAAATTGTAACTCATTTCCAAATGTAGCACAGGACCCAGATGTAAGATTTCAAATGTATAACTTATTGAAAATGCAAAACAGACCAAAACCCTTATCAATGTAGACAGGCCTGGATGTCTAAATATTGTTATTACTCAACCATTCACTTTCTTATCCACTTGATCCTGGATAGGGCCACAGGAGAGCCGGCGGCACAGGGCACAAGGCAGAAACAAATCTAGACAGGGGGCCAATCCATCATAGGACACACACACACGCTAGGGGCACCTTTAGAGACACCAGTTAACCTAACATGCATATGTTTGGACTGTGGAGGAAACCGGAGTACCCGGAGTAAACCCACACAGACACGGGGAGGACCCCAACCATTCAACCTGGGAACTGAACCCAGGACCATCTCTCTGTGAGGCGAGTAATATAAATACTGCAGATCACGAATACATTATTGAAATTCAACTTATTTCCACCTGTTACTAATGTTACTTAGCCAATAATTTAGTGATTACTAATTTGTTATTATACCGTATTTTCCGGGCTATAAAGCGCACCGAGTTATAAGGCGCGATATCAATGATCGACTGCTAACGGATCTATGTTCATACATAAAGCGCACCGGGTTATAAGGCGCATTAAATGAAACAAAACTCTTAAGTTCCGTCGGAAGCTCAGTTTGGTCTTTACCTGGCGCAGGGCGTCTTCTTGCTTCCTCCACTTCCGTACCATTGATTCGTTAATGCTGAATTCTCTCGCAGCTGCTCTATGTCCATGTTGTACTGCGTGACTGATAGCGTTGTGTTTGAAATCCGCTTCGAAAATAATGAATGAATGCACGTACCCTAATGCTGAAAGCACATACCGTATTACTCCGCGATGCTGCGCACTACGGTGGCCGTTGAGCTTCGTAACTTACCAAGGCCGTGCTAAAACATTTGACAGATTTATGAGCGCCATGTACCATCTACAATCGGTTCTAGGTCAGAAAGCACAACCAGAAAAACCGCATTATTTAAAGGCGCACTGTCGATTTTTGAGAAAATTAAAGGATTTTTTTTAGTGCGCCTTATGGTCTGAAAAATACGGTATACTAAATTTATTCATTCATTCGCTTTTTTATCTGCTTAATTCTGGTCAGGGAAAGCCGGTGCCTAGCTGGTGGCACAGGGTGCAAGGCAGGGTCAACCTTAGACAGGGCGGAAATCCAGTTAATCTAATACGCGTCTTTGGAATAAGGGAATACCCGGAGTAAACCCACACAGACAAGGGGAGACATGCAAACTCTGGTGGAGACCGAGGTTGGGATTCAATCAGGGACACTGGAGCTGCACAGCGTGTCATCCATATACTAAATTGCATACTACATTTGGCTACTAGACATGCTACATATGGTTACTAGAATACTAACACCATCATTTGAGTTAGTATTTTGCATAGTAATTAATACACTTGTGTGTGATTTGTGATAAAGCCAAACTGAATATTCTGGTTTATATAAATCATTACTGTGTCAATCAGATTTGTCTTTTATACAGTATTTCCCTTAAAAATGACCATTGACGATGGCAATTTCTAGTGTTGGAAAATACTCCAGAATTACTACAAAGCATGGATCGGAAGAAAACATTATCGTCTAATATGTGACAAAGTAGTATAAACCCTTATATCTGGGTCCTAGCATTACAAGATAACAGATAACACAAATGAAACCCAATTTATTGGAGAATATGAAAATGCATTTCATTTGTGAAATATTAAGGCAATGAAACTAATGCGTAGAAATCTTCAGTGCAAGAAGTGACTTACTTTGGAGTAGGGCGAATCTCTTGCCCATTTTTGTACCATTTCAGGTCAACTGTTGGGTCTGCCAGGTCCACCACCAATCGTATCTTCCCTCCTTTGTCCACCTGGTATGCAGGCTCTAACTTCTTGGCAAAAGCTATATGCAACAGTAAGAGGACATTTATAATAGAAACGATCTAACAAAAATGCCTTAAGGTCTAGAATTTGGTCCACTATTTAATCCGTTCAGTACCTTCGCTCTTCTTCTCCTCTTTCTTAGTCTTTTTCAACCTTCTCAGCAGGCCGCGGAGGTCTGTGATGCCATACATAAAGGCAATCTTCTCATACTCATCTGGCCTGGCATTTTTCAAGATCTCCCACACATCCACCTCTGGTGCCTCCTCCTGCTTTACCTCCCTGACACCAGAGTATTGAAATTATGTTAGTTCAGATCCCACCATCCGCTTTCTGCCATGACATGTGCTGAGGAACCAGAATGGCTGGTATGAGGTATGCTTGTGATAAGCTACAGATAACTGTTTATTGCTGAATCTTAAGATGGCTTCCCTCCTGTATATTGATGATTATTTTACTTTATGCCTTTCTTCCTCTGCACATGTCACACAAAGAGATGGGCATTTAACTATCGATTGTTCATTCTTGTACCTATTGACGTTTCCTTGTATTTTGTAAGTAGATGTATAATTTCCTACATTCCCTATTGGCAGCAGCTCCTGACGACATGGGTTCGAATCCCTGGCTGGGATTGTGCAACACAAATGTTGGATGGTGCGATTACAAACTCCATACTGACAGCAGCAGTGTGTGGGTCAGTGTTGGTGGTGGAGGATCACATTTCAGTGGCAATGGCAACAAAAAACAAACAAACAAACAAACAAAAAAATCCTACTAATAGCATGGAAGAAAGGCCTGGCAGTCTATCTGTTTCTTCTTGCCACGAAAGCTCTAGTAAAATTATCATTCTGAATTTAACTGATAGATATTTATCTATGGATAGTAGTAAAACTATCCATAGATAACTATCCATCTATCAGTTCAATTTAGAATGATTTAGAATGTTCCAATGATTCAGTTTTAACCTGCTTATCACGGAAACCCTGTCATGTAAGGAATGTTTGTAAAAAGGTAAGGGAAAGGAATTGTTATGAGGATCATGTGTTTTATTCTGTATAGTTGGTAATTTAGCAAGTCTTAGCAAGTCAGTTCTAAATTATGTTCTAAGGGGCAAACTAATTAGGCTCATTAGATTGTTAGCAAATCAAATTTGGTATGTAGATAATGAAACAAAAATGAGATGACTATCCTGTAATTACAGTTATGAAGCTGTATGCATGATGGAAAAGTAGGATCGCATTCAGGCTTATCCGTGTTGTTATATGGCTTATGGAGGCCCATCCCTTTGCAAGTGTCTTGTTTCAATAACTCGTAAGTGACTTCTTAGAGTTAGAGGTGAGAGGTTAAGAGTGGATGTTATAACACAGTTACTGATGATGCATTAAGCATGTGAGAAGTTTGGTTAGTCATCACTCGTTTATGCCTTTCTTTCACAGACATTGTGAATGTCTGGATGATATGGCATGAACAACACAAAATGGTTATACTCATTTCTCTAACTGATGTATGTGTCAGGTCTGGGTGTATTTAGGCAGGCAGTAAGAACACTGAAAGGCACATTTGCATTTGTAATATGAATTTGTTTTGAAATGACAGTACAATGTAGTGATAACACTATTTTGCAGCTTCAGATCCCCATCTACTCAGAAATTATCAGGCAATGATGCCCTTTGTGTCTGCCTGTGACCATGAAACCATTACAGCAGCGATCAGGGATTAAGTGGCAGGCCGTAATCCCTGTGATAATCATTCATTATCAGGTCCTCTTAATGAGCTCTAATTAAATGTTACATAGTAAGCTACTAATTAGTATGTTTATTTCATATGATGATTTCTAATATCCAGTGCATATACAGTGGTACCTCGGTTCTCGACCACCTCGGAACTCGTCGAAATCAGTTCTAGGTTGCTTAACCTTGGCCGTTTCTCAATACCAAGTACGTGAAGTTCGGACTTGCGTACTTCCTAGTCTGGACTTGCGAGTACATTCTCCCGATGAAAGGAGGACGCAGTTCGGTTCTTCTACAATTGGAACAGGAGCGTACTTGGACATGGAGACAACACGGTTTACTTTTTCCACCTAGATAAAGTCCTAAAACATCTTGTATAAAGCCTGTCAGTGGTGGAAAAAGTGCTCAGATCTCTTACTTTCCATTAAACAGTTTAATCTACGTGTAACAACGGACTGGTCTCATTTAAGCATGAATAAAAACCTTCCCAAACATAAGTGAGCACCAAACAAGTCTGATTTTAGAGGGGAATTTAATTCTGAACTTCAATTTATATCAGACAATTCATATTTAGAATACAGGCTAAATAAATAATGCTTGTAATACATAATAAGGTAATAACTTTACGTCACATCTCTGAAATTGTCTGAGCATTTTTTTATCTTGACAAACTGACCGCATAGTTGAATTTTTAACAACTACATTCTTGCCTAAAAAATCTTATAACTTCATTCCATGACACAATAACAGTATTACTTTAAATATTATACATCCAATAGGGAGTCCTCTCATCCGGCATTACCGAGCTGGCAATGCATTGTGGGATATTTCGCTGTCCAAGTCCACACAAGTCTGCTCCCATACATCCTCGATAATATGGGCGGAGCAAGAACACATCCGGGGATTTGGAGCGGACTTGGTTAGATCCGAACTTAGAAATGGAGACAGTACTTGGGCTGCGACTGATGACGTTTCATAAGGACACAAAAATAGAAAAGTACGGATACTGAGAAACAGCCCCTGTGAGTTGAGCAACATGACTCGTTCCAGCTGAAACTCAATTCATGATTCATGATTCACAATTCATGATTCAGTACACAGGGATTCAGTGATTCACTCACACAATAGCTCTTTCTCAGTGAAGATCTCTGCTGTGTTTATCATGTTTTTATTTTTACATCTACAGAACTGTATTCTCAGTCCCCATGGGTCCTAAAATGGTTGATGATCCGGATCACTTTCAGGCTGAGCAGTTAGCATTAGCAGCTAGTGCCCTGAGTTCACCAGTGGAGTAAGTGTTTTGCTTTTGCTTTTCAATCCATTACTCACTACATTACATGAGATTTTCAACACTTTATTATAAAAGAAGCTTTGTGTTAATGATTTTGACCAAATATTGGTTCATGTGTAAGTGTTTTACACAATAAGGTCGGCCCTGCTATTATACAGACTATATTAAACTGATCGGTTCATGATACATTTAAGTTATGATGGATCGTAAATCGGGGAGCACATGTACAGTACAACTCTGTTAATTAAATAACGTTAATACATTATTCCTTATGGGAAAAATTTCCTCAGTGCTTGTGGTTTTCGGTTAATTATGGAGCGAATTAATGACGAATCCCGATGTATCACTGTATAATTTTTCTGCCTTAATCAACCTTCATTTAAGGCTTTGGAGCTGTTTTGGAATTCCTCGGTTGAGGTTTAAAAGTGTAGATCTAAAATACAAAGAGCAATTTGCATTTCTGAGTATGTCTGGAGCTTTTGTGAATGCCGCATTTAAATGAAGTGTTACCAGACTACAGTAGGCCAACACTCTTTCTTGTCGAGTATCAATAACTACAATCCATGCTGAATTAACTACAGGATTACATTACTTACCGGCAGTAAGATCTAACTTAAATATCTACTTTCTGTACTAACCTGGTGTTTCTGAATATGTGGGGGAAGAAGAAGAGACAATCAAAATAAATGTGGAATTTCATTTCCATGGATGGAATTACTATTGTGCTATTTACTGCTCAGTAGAGCACAAACGCACAACCAAAAAAAGTTATGCTTCACAAAAAAAGATGAAAATATTGAATCTTGTCGGTGGTTCATTTAATTCAATTAGGTGAAAATGCAATAAAAATATAAAAAATTCAATAAAACTGGAAGAAAAATGAAAAAGAGGGTATTCTAGCTAGGTTACAAAAAAGCAATAAAAGAGAAAAAAGAAAGACGTTTCCCCTGAGGGGTAGACTGTAGCTCTCACCTATGTTTAAGAAGCCCACTAAAGTCAAGCTCCCCTGCATCCTCCTGGCCTTCGCTGCTGTTGTTAACAAGAAGAGATTAATCTGGTTAGACAGACCGTCACAAACACTGGAATTAAAACAACGCAACCAGGGGCCTCTGCCTGCAATCTGTGCAACAGCAAGCGCACAGTTGAGGTATAGCCTACACAAAACCTTTCACTCTGAGTGAAATGGTTTGTGCACTTGGTGTGACATGTGGTACCAAGAGACCCATGACAGCCTTCTCACATCATCGTTCCCATGTGAGAATGTTATTAGCCATGATGGTTTGCGTTGCTTTCTGACACAATGTTGGTAAGAAGAGTTCAGGAGCGTTGGCCTTGACCAGATCAACACAGTTTGCACGTTTGTTGTTCTGTCAATGGGTTGATGTGCATCTTTGGAGTAGGTTAATAGTGAATAAGGTAACGCATAATGTAACCAAACCATGTGTCAGCATTGGTTTGTGGAGGATTACTGGGACAGAAGTCCAATTTTAAGTAAATCAACCAATCATCTTCTTGTCTGAGAAAAAGCAGAGTTACACAGTCACTGCTTTTGTGTTTGCAACGACAGACCTTGGATATACATGGATGCATTTTCAGCAGGCACACTTTATCATAATCAAACATTGTGATATCTGGAAGTGGTATCATAAAGTCCTAAAACAAACTATTAAATCAACACGGCATACTTACAATTTATTCTAAAATTCAAACCAAAAAGGCCCTTGTTACCTTCTTTTGAAGGCTGACCGAATATCAACACTTTGAGACTCCGGAACATCTGTAAACACATAATAGCCAATTTTTGTTGGCACATTTTCCTCTATCAATTTTCTCAGTAGAAATGACAAGCCAAAATAAAAAAGACCAACCTTTAACCTCAAGGTCAAATGAGCAGCTGTCAAACTTATCCTTGTAGCTGACCTCACATCTGTAGTTTCCACCATAGTTCTCTTTAGCCTTGATAATGTGCATCTCAAACGTGTGAATCTGTGGAGGTTTGCAGGTTTCCAGAATTGCTTAGGACTCTTTTCGTTGTAACTTTGGATATCTTTTGGTAATCACATGTATTACCTTAGTTGCACGGTCAAAACTTTCCTTCAGCTGCAGGTGTTTTCCTGTCTTGCTGGCAAGGTCCATCCATTTCCCTTTGAACCACTTCACAGTTGGCTTACGAAGCAAGTCCTTAGCCTCAACTTTTGCGACAAAGTTTATGTCTTCACCTTGAAACACATGGAATTGTTTTGTGAAGGCCTTTAAATTGTCTCAGATATGCTTATTCTGAGTATCCCGCTGTCTGTCCATTAAAAGCTGCTATAAGTACTTTTTTTAAAAGAACACTTCAGCTAAACTATCTTGATAAATACTGATAAAATACAATACCTCTGTTACTGTCCCTGACAATGTTAATAGCAACAATGTTTTTCAGCATGGTATAGCTGTGCCAGCCAATTAGGAATTAATGTATAATTATAAGTACAGTAATTACAAATGGTATATTCATCTATTCAGTCACTTGATCTCTTATCTGCTTAATCCTGAACACGGTCGCGGGACAGCCGATGCCTAGCCGGCTGCACAGGGCACAAGGCAGGAACAACCCTAGACAGGGCACCAATCCATCGTAGGGCACATTTGCTAACACACTCACACACTAGGGGCACTATAGAGACACCAATTAGCCTAACATGCATGTCGATGGACTGGGGGAGGAAACCGGAGTACCCGGAGTAAACCAACACAGACATGGGGAAGACATGGGGACTCCACACAGATAGAACCCAGACCACTCCAGCTTGAATTGAACCCAGGACCTTCTCGCTGAGAGACGACGGTGCTACCCACCGAGCCACCGTGCTGTAAAAGGCATATACAGTTTCAAATGTATTCATTGACCTTTAACTTTGTGACATTTTGTAGTTTTTCTACTTAAGATTAAATGCATTTAACTGAGTTGTTTATCATTTGTCTGACGCAGGTATTTATTACCAATTAGATTTTTTTTATTGTTTTGTCCTGTGTCTGTTTCATGTAATAATTCCTGTTGAGTCTTGAACATGAATTACCACTTGCCTCTTATTAGCTTTGTCAGCCATGTTGGCAAGTTAGTCCTGTGGCCTTGTTAGCTTGTTCTTCCTGTGTAGTTTGTTTTCTTCGTTGTTGCAATGTTGTGTTTATCCTTTGTCTACCTACTCATTGTGTTTTGACGTAGGGTGCAGGGAGCACTCGGGAGCACGTAATGTTCAACAGCCTTGGCTACAGGCTTCAACATGAACATGACACTTACTTTATTTATTTGCTTTAGTTAACATTGCATCAGCATCACGGCAGGAGTGAGGTTACATTGATCCTGGTCATACACATTGACTTTGGCCCAGTTAGGAGAAACCAATTAGCCTAATGCATGTTTTTGGAAAGGGGGAGGAAACATCAGAGGCAGAGATCAAACTGGGGATCTCTGGAGCTGTGAGGTGACCACAATAATTGATTGTGCCACCATGCCATTTATCAGTGCTAATTATTAATACCCTTAAATGCAGGTATATTTTTCCAATACCCAATACCATTGGATTCCAATAACTTTTACTGGACTTTTATTGGATTCCAATAGCTTTTACCATGTATACATAGTTTTGCATTGAAGTGGTCAATTTAAGTCATTACTTCTAAATACAGCCATGTGTATGTGTTTCAGACAGGCTTTGGAAAACTTAGAGAGTTTATTAGAATTCAGTAATTGAGTTTTAGCTTTAATGGCAGTTTCATTCAAGTACCAGCTTGGTAAATGTCAGGATTTCAACTCACCACTTTCATCCACCCACTTTCAGCAGCCAGTTGAGCTACCCGAAATGGCCTTTGATTGAGGAGAGACTCCTACTTTCCTTTGATTGAGTTTTAAGGGTTTAACGGATTGTGTCGTTCCTTGGTTTTTTGGGGGGGGGGTGTGGTGATATGCAAATTCTGCTAGTATTGCTTACAACAGCTTTAATGTGAATACTCATGTTAAAATCAATTCAGGGATCTTTGAAAATGAACTCCTTGGACAGCTACCCTGTGTTCTTATAGTGCACCTTAAAAGTGTTGTGTTTACCAACCTACTTGGATGGAGCCATTCTGGGGTTTCACAATAAGCAAGGTAGACAGGGGTGGATTTTCTATCTGCTTGTCAATATCTTCAGGAGCCTGTCCCTCCCCAAGAGACCACACTACAGAGATAGCAAGATATAAACATCACCAACAAAACCGCTAATATTGAAATGCACAGGGACTTTCCATTGACATAATATTACTGTATCTCATTACTGCTACAACTAGACCTAACCTTAATCAACTTAGCAGTTTTTTGTGGAAAAAAAGCAGTGTTCCTAATGAGAACCAGTAAAATGTCCCTACAAGGAAAAAATGTCAGATGTTTTTATCCTTGTGGGATATATTTGGTCATATATCAACTTGATCCCCCCCAAAAAACCCAGACACAACAAAACACAAAAAACCCAAATAAAGATATTTCCGGTTTGCGAAAATAAAGATTTACACAATCACACACTCACATATATGCACAGCTGCAGCTGAGAACAAAGCAATTAGCAACACGTAAAGCATATAGACAACGATTAACCTGTAAAAATCAGGGGAAAGGTCAAGTTAATACCATAGTCAAAGATGGACTGTGACATATGTTTACATGAATCCTGTTTCATTTCTTTTTACCTGTAAAGTGTTTATAAATGTTAGGGAGAGGTGAATGTTCTTGACACCATGAAGATGAAAAATGAAGATAACGTTTTTTAAATATAGAGTACTATCCTTTTTCCCACTCTATATGAAAAAAGTTGTCCAATATTGCCATAAACTCTTACACAGCGATGGGTTTTGACACCACAGCAGTTCAGAAACCTCTGTTTTCTGAACATTACTTCCATACATTTAAAGAGAAATCCCACCAAAATTGTGAAGTTTCATTTAAACATTGTTGTATTCAGGGAAAAAATGAACATATTAATCTTTATTGACTTTCTGTGCTCAGAAACTGAACGGTCTCAGGGGCATTCCTGTGGGTTTGTGGGGAGAATTTCTGCTTATCATGCTTAACAGATTACCTGAGTCTTTTCTCCCCCTGGATGACTCAGGGACACTATCATCTAAACAAAGACAAAGAGAAACTTTTACAGCATATTATGGTAAATATTACTGTAAAATTCACCGAGACAGACACATGGTAGTATATGCTCACATGAGGAGAGCATGCAGTCATGGAGACAGATGTAGACTTTGTCAGTAGGGGAAATGCAGACTTGATCAGTTCTCTCACTGTATTTATTTTGGCTTTAGAAACATTTATATAATGTATGTAAAGAGTTTGCACAGCAGATACAAAGGTTTGTTTCTTTTAGGCACAATCACATAGAGTTAGTCAATTGAGTTGGATGTACATTCACAGAGCAAGAAAAAGTTAGAGAAGCTATACGAAAGTGAAAGAGTTCACAACAGTGTTATTACCAGTAACCTAATTTACTCTTAAGAAACTGCAAATACAATATGTCTTAGCAGAGAACATTTCCGTTGTTTGCACTTCCAGGCATCATATGAATTACAATTCTTACTAGGTAGATCAAGTTTCTTGGCTGTAACGCCATCCTCTGGAAAGGAAACATAGTGTGACATATCAACAAGGCTACTCCTTTCACAGTCAGCAAACATTACAACATTAATTGAAATAAATCTTAGTAGTGCATTCAACAATGTGCTGGAAACATTTCTTAGAGATTCTGGCCGATGCAATTTCTGCAGATTTGCCAGATGTACTGTGTACCCAGTTCTATCTTCATTTTGAGATGACTTGTGCTTTATAGCTGCATCATCATGATTCAGGTAATCATTTGAAGATGAATAAATTGAGGGATGCTCATGATCAGCAACATTATTCATCTGCAGCATTCAAGTGAAACATCGTTGTATTAATGGGCCCAAGGTATGACATGAAAACGTTTTCAACATTGTTGGACCACTTGGAGCTTGAAGCGTTGACATAAGGCAGATCCATGACTTCACACGTTTAACACCAAATTCTGACCCTCCTTTCCACATGCCGCAACAAAAATCAAGATTCATCAGTCGAGGTGTTCTTTTAATCTTCAGCTGTCAAGATTGGACTTTGGTGGGTCTTTGTCTGCTGTATCCTCAGAATCCTGTGCTTGGTTGACAGCTGTGAAATCAAATATGGCCTTTGGCTGATGTAGCCCATCTGCCTCGAGGTTGTGGTAATAAAGTGGTGCTTGAAAGTTTGTGAACCCTTTAGAATTTTATATATTTCTGCATAAATACCTAAAACAACATCAGATTTTCACACAAGTCCTAAAAGTAGATAAAGAGAACCCAGTTAAACAAATGAAACAAAATATTATACTTGGTAATTTATTTATTGAGAGAAATGATCCAATATTACATATTAGTGAGTGGCAAAAGTATGTGACCCTTTGCTTTCAGTATCTGGTGTGACCCCCCTGTGCAGCAATAACTGCAGCTAAACGTTTCCTACTGTTGATCAGTCCTGCACACCGGCTTGGAGGAATTTTAGCCCATTCCTCCGTACAGAACAGCTTCAGCTCTGGGATGTTGGTGGGTTTCCTCACATTAGCTGCTCGCTTCAGGTCCTTCTACAACATTCAGTCATCTCATGGTAGAACGACTTGTGTGCTTAGGGTCGTTGTCTTGCTGCATGACCCACCTTCTCTTGAGATTCAGTTCATGGACAGATGTCCTGACATTTTCCTTTAGAATTATCTGATATAATTCAAAATTCATTGTTTCATCAATGATGGCAAGCCGTACTGGCCCAGATGCAGCAAAACAGGCCCAAACCATGATACTACCACCACCATGTTTCACAGATGCTGGAATGCAGTGTTTTCCTTTCTCCAAATATAATGCTTTTCTTTTGGCTCGTCCACGTGATCTTTAGCAAACTGCAGACGAGCAGCAATGTTCTTTTCGGAGGGCAGTGGCTTTCTCCTTGCAACCCTGCCATGCACACCATTGTTGTTCTGTGTTATTCTGATGGACTCATGCACATTGGCTAATGTTAATGTGAGAGAGGCCTTCAGTTGCTTAGAAGTTACCCTGGGGTCCTGTGTGACCTCGCCAACTATTCCATGCCTTGCTCTTGGAGTGATCTTTGTTGGGGAGGGCCCAAGCACCTTGGCCCAAGCCATTCTTTTCCTCTTGTTGTTCTTTCTTAGAAATGGCTTCTTTGCAGCAATTCAACCATAACATCCTGTTCTTCTCTGAATAGTTGATATTGAGATGTGTGTGCTGCTTGAACTCTGTGAAGCATTTCGGAGGGCTCTTATCTAGGGTGCTGTTAACTTGCGGTTTCTGAGGCTGGTAACTCTGATGAACTTGTCCTGTGCAGCAGAGGTGACTCTTGGTTTTGCTTTCCTGGGGCGGTCCTGATGAGAGCCAGTTTCATCATAACGTTTGACGGTCTTTGCAACTGCACTTGAGGATACTTTCAACGTTCTTGAAATTTTTCAGATTGACTGACCTACATTTCTTAAAGTAATGATGGACTGAAAGCCATTGTGGTTTGTTTAGCACATGTTTTTTACTAAATAATGTATTTCTTCATAGTTTGGATGACTTCACTATTAATGTAGAATGCAGAAAATGTTTAAATAATGAAAATCCACTGAATTTGAAGGTGTGTCTAAACCTTTCACTGGTACTATATATATATATATATATATATATATATATATTTATATATATATATATATATCCATCCATCAGAGGTACCCTGAGCTATTGGGAAACCTTCAAAAAGAACAAAGTAGTGATGTTAAGTAGTGACTGGGGTGTCATGGTCACCAACCTGATGGGGGGGTAGGTGATGGAGTGCTGGTGGTTACTTCATCATCTGTAACGAAATTGTAGTTGACACATAGACTCACCACTGAGTGAGCTCCATGTCCATTAATAGACCAATACAGTACGCACAGCAAAGTGAAAGACATGTCTTACAAAACATGACTTTGCTTAGTTGTGAAAGTTTGTTGGAATGAATGAGGTGACATGATGACACACACAGTGGATTATGAAAAAAAAAGTGTCCTCTGAGTGTAGATACAAACGCATTTAGACAAAATGAATGCGTGTCTCACGTGATATGAAATCAAATAGTGTCGTTATGACAAAGCAAATTGAAATCACACAAAACGAGTGAGAAGCCTAAGAAACAAGGGAATTTCCTTTGGATTAATATTAAAGCAGTTGTGAGAAAAGCTGCGGCCTGTACATTTAACCATTTACAACATTTCAAAAATGATTTCTGTTTGTGTGAGACCATGTGAAAATACAGTTTATGTACAAATAATCTGCCTCCATTGCTAGTACCAGGCTAATGTAAACAGTGCCATACACAGAGCTATTCAGTTATGCCATACACACAGCCTTTCAGCAGTGCCATACACACAGCTAATCAGTGTCGTACAAGCAGCTCTTCAGCAGTGCCATACACACAGCTCTTTAGTGGTGCCATATACATATGCACAGCAAGATGTGCTGTAGGGATTTTGGCTATATCAAAGCGACACACAGCAGGGCACAAAATTCAGTGTGTATATATGTATATATATATACACCCACACACAAAAACCAAACAAATGAAAGCACACGATTCAGACCTTTACTGATCGGGGTATGAGGTTCGACCACCATAACTATCGGCACTGTATCAGCAGCTGTCACGTCTGAACGGAACAAGGCTAATGCACATTAGTACTCTCCCTTGTTCTCTTTTATACACTTTTATATAATTAGTGCAGTACCTTCTATATTTATCAACATCTTATTGTATATTCGTTGTAACTTCTATGACAGACTAAATAAAAGCAGATCTGAAGCCATAATAAAAAATGAAATGTAAAATGAAATAAATCCAAATAATGTAATTGTGGATTACTGTTTATTCTAGTCTAGTTGTAAAAGAAGGATAGAACTACAGTGGATTAAAACAAGACCTGTGTTTTTAGACTATATTTCATTGATTCATTCATTTTCATACCACAGTTAATCTAATTCATGGTCACAGGGAGCCTGGGCCTGACCTGTAACACAGGGTGCAAGGCAGTAACCAGTCCTAGACTGGTTGCCAAACCATTGCAGGGCACATATGGACATCCTCACTCACACTAGGACACTTTAGATAGACCAATTAGGCAAACTAATGCCTTTGGACTGTGGGAGTAAACCACCCAGTGAAAACCCACACAGATACAAGGGGAACATGCAAACTTCACACAGGTATAAACCAGACTGGGACTTGAGCCAGGGATTTCTGGAGCTTTGAGGTGACAGTGTTAACAACTTTCGAAATTGTGCCACCTAGAGTCCAATAAAATAATACAAATAATAAATAAAAGTAAAAATAAATAATAAATAAAAACTTTACTGTCAATATTCCAAGATAACTGTATGTATTATTCATTTAATGTTTAAATCATTTTTAAACTATATTTTTGTCTGTAAAACAAACATTTTATTTTGCCATAAATGAATACTAATCTAATTTATAAAGACACAATCAATCTATATACCCTTTTTACACATTAGCTGAATCTTAAAATTGGTTTTAGTAGTTAAATATGATGGGTTATAGTGTACTTACCAGCTTTCCATAATAATCAGAGAGCAATGAAAGTACAGTAGACAATGCAATTACTATATAAACTTGTATGTAAAACAATACAGATCTCCAGTTGTCAGTTTAGCTAAAACAAATGAGGGTCCATAAAGACCTCCTATTAAGAATCAGGTTTAAGCTTGTTTGAACATCTGTAAAAAATAAAGGCACTGCCTAATTGATACAGAAACCTTTAATTTATTATCAGGAAATGATTCTAATAGCTATAATGGTGTATAATAGTGCTTATAGGCCTGCAGAAAGTATTTGTCCACCTATTTAATCACCAAATAATGTATTAATCAAGATTTCTAAAAAGGAGATTATGGTATTGTATATTCTTGTTGAAAGAGCATGAACAATACTAGTTTACAGTGGTGCTTGAAAGTTTGTGAACCCTTTAGAATTTTCTATATTTCTGCATAAATATGACCTAAAACATCATCAGATTTTCACACAAGTCCTAAAAGTAGATAAAGAGAACCCAGTTAAACAAATGAGACAAAAATATTATACACCTGGTCATTTATTTATTTAGGAAAATGATCCAATATTAGATATTAGTGAGTGGCAAAAGTATGTGAACCTCTAGGATTAGCAGTTAATTTGAAGGTGAAATTAGAGGTCAGGTGTTTCAATCAATGGGATGACAATCAGGTGTGAGTGGGCACCCTGTTTTATTTAAAGAAACAGGGGATCTATCAAAGTCTGCTCTTCACAACACATGTTTGTGGAAGTGTATCATGGTACGAACAAAGGAGATTTCTGAGGAGCTCAGAAAAACGAGTTGTGATGCTCATCAGGCTGGAAAAAGGTTACAAAACCATCTCTAAAGAGTTTGGACTCCACCAATCCACAGTCAGACAGATTGTGTACAAATGGAGGAAATTCAGGACCCATTGTTACCCTCCCAGGAGTGGTCGACCACAAAAGATATCACCCCAAGAGCAAGGCGTGTAATAGTTGGGGAGGTCACAAAGGACCCAGGGTAACTTCTAAGCAACTGAAGGCCTCTCTTCATATTGGCTAATGTTAGAGTCCACCATCAGAAGAACACTGAACAACAATGGTGTGCATGGCAGGGTTGCAAGGAGAAAGCCACTGCTCTCCAAAAAGAACACTTGCTGCTCGTCTGCAGTTTGCTAAGATGACGTGGACGAGCCAGAAGGCCAGGACGGCTTTTCCATCATTGATGGAACAATGGAATCTGAATGATATCAGAGAATTCTAAAGAAAATGTCAGGACATCTGTCCATGAACTGAATCTCAAGAGAAGGTGGGTCATGCAGCAAGACAACGACCCTAAGCACACAAGTCGTTCTACCATAGAATGGTACAGAAGAATAAGTTCATGTTTGTGAATGGCCAAGTCAAAGTCCTGACCTTAATCCAATGGAAATGTTGTGAAGGACCTGAAGTGAGCAGCTAATGTGAGGAAACCCACCAACATCCCAGAGCTGAAGCTGTTCTGTACGGAGGAATGGGCTAAAATTCCTCCAAGCCGGTGTGCAGGACTGATCAACAGCTACAGGAAACGTTTAGTTACAGTTATTGCTGCACAGGGGGGTCACACCAGATACTGAAAGCAAAGGTTCACAAACTTTTGCCACTCACTAATATGTAATATTGAATAATTTCCCTCAATAAATAAATGACCAAGTATAATATTTTGTCTCATTTGTTTAACTGGGTTCTCTTTATCTACTTTTAGAATTTGTGAGAAAATGTGATGATGTTTTAAGTCATATTTATGCAGAAATATATAAAATTCTAATGGGTTCACAAACTTTAAAGCACCACTGTAAAGTTAAAAAGCAAACATGAACGGTATGGATATTCATTTGTTCTACTAAAGAGGAATACATTACAGGAAAAAAGAACTGGAGTTGGGAAATAAAAAATAACCCAAGTTAAACAACTTAGACATAATTGGTACTTTGATATCAATTGATGACGAGTAAGTAAACCCACTTTCATAAGCAAGACAACACCTGTCTACTCTCTCAAAATCTGAAAACAGTTGACTGAGCAGACAGAAACACACTTTGCTTCATGCTGTTCTGTGATCATCTCCACCTCACCTGCTATTTTCTTAATTGAGTTTACATATATCTGCTTTCACGAGAACATTTTCAAGTGCACTCTTGAGTGATTTGAAACTTCATGCTGGTTAGACCAAGCTGTAAGAAATGCTATGCATTGACAGGTAGTAGACTTTTACCTGATAGCCATGTTATGCTTCAAATAACAAGAACAGAAACTGAGCGATACTCACCAGGGGCTCGGGATTGTTTAGGTGCCTCCTCACCCTCACATATTTGCACCACCTTAACAGCTTGTGTGGACTGTGTCTTTGCCTGTCCTTGATCTATATCTATGTTCTCTGGCTCTTTGACTGCTGCTGTAGCTTCTGCACAGGCATAGCAAACAAAGCAAGCAAACATATGCAGCCGTGCATCACAGCTGTATACAGCATGCACATCACAGCTGTATGAACATGGATGCAGAGTGATTAGATATGCAGCTTTTCCAAGGGCTCACAAATTGCATTTGGATGTTTATGTACAGGTATGCGCCATTTAACAACCATCTGATCAATATCCGTTCATGTTGAAGACAGTTTGAAGAATGTTCTATCTCAATCGATGTGTTTAGAGACTTTTTTGTGTATCGTTTGTAAGTTATTGTGCCTGTTCTATTGTAAGTAGTACTGCACACTTTATACTACCTGTATACTACTATGTACGGTATATTCTCTCTAACCTATAACCATATAAGCTGGTTCACATTCTCTCACTGAGTCTCTGTTTGAGCTGGATGACCTTTCATGCTGTTTGTAATACTGACTAGCAATGCATTTTTGACTTCCGTCAAACAAAAGTGTCAATCATTTCAATCATTCATCAGTCACTCATGTTCAGTGGTATCTCTGAGACATTTACAGTGGTGTGAAAAAGTGTTTGCCCCCTTCCTGATTTCCTATTTTGTTGCATGTTTGTCACACTTAAGTGTTTTGGAACATCAAACCAATTTAAATATTAGTCAACACAAGTAAACACAAAAGTTTTTAAATGAAGGTGTTTATTATTAAGGGAGAAAAAAATCCAAACCTACATGGCCCTGTGTGAAAACGTGATTGCCCCCTAAACCTAATAACTGGTTGGGCCACCCTTAGCAGCAACAACTGTAACCAAGCGTTTGCCATAACTTGCAATGAGTCTTTTACAGCGTTGTGGAGGAATTTGGGCCACTCATCTTTGCAGAATTGTTGTAATTCAGCTACATTGGAGGGTTTTCCAGCATGAAACGGCCTTTTTAAGGGGTCATGCCACAGCATCTCAATAGGATTCAGGTCAGGACTTTGACTAGGCCACTCCAAATTCTTCATTTTTGTTGTTCTTCAGCCATTTCAGAGGTGGACTTGCCAGTGTGTTTGGATCATTGTCCTGCTGCAGAACCCAAGTTCTTCTTCCTTCAGGATTTTTGGGTAGACAGCAGAACTTATAGTTCCATTTATCACAGCAAGTCTTCCAGGTCCTGAAGCAGCAAAACAGCCCCAGACCATCACACTACCACCACCATATGTTTACTGTTGCTATAATGTTCTTTTCTGAAATGCTGTGTTACTTTTACACCAGATGTTAATGGGAAAACACACCTTCCAGAGAGTTCAGCTTTTGTCTCGTCAGTCCACAGAATGTTTTCTGTTCCCAAAAAGTCTTGGGGATCATCAAGATGTGTTTCTGGAAAAATTGAGATGAGCTTTAATGTTGTTTTTGCCCAGCAGTGGTTTTTTGTCTTGGAACTCTGTCATGTAGGCCATTTTTGCCCAGCCTCTTCTTATGGTGGAGGCATGAACACTGACCTTAAGTGAGGCAATTCTTTGGATGTTGTTGTGGGGGTCTTTTGTGACCTCTTGGATGAGTCATCACTGCGCTCTTGGGGTAATTTTTGTCGGTCGGCCACTCCTGGGAAGATTCAGCACTGTTCCATGTCTTCACCATTTGTGAATAATGGTTCTCACTGTGGTTCACTGGAGTCCCAAAGCTTTAGAAATGGCTTTATAACCCTTTCCAGACTGATAGATCTCAGTTACCTTCTTTCTCAATTGTTTCTGAATTTCTTTGTATCTCGGCATGATGTGTAGCTTTTAAGGATCTTTTGTTGTACTTCACTTTGTCAGGCAGGTCCTATTTAAGTGATGTCCTGATTGAGAACAGGTGTGGCAATAATCAGGCCTGGGTGTGGCTAGAGACAGTGAACTCAGGTGTGATAAACCATAGTTAAGTTATGTATATTTACAGTTATATGTACATTTTAGTTATATTTACTTTACAATAGCATAAAAACACTATGTGACTATGGTAATATTCGGTCAGCGTCGGTATTCGGTTTCACAAATTGTAATGCGACCTCTAAATGGCCCATACCTATATTTGTGGTTACTGAACTGAATTTAAAACTTGTAGCCATAATTTGTGTAATCACAGCTTTAAGATTATTGGTCATCTAACTTCAGTCATCTCATATTTTGGTTATCCCACATTTAATCACTCTACATCTATGAAAGAATCAACCCCAAATAAGCAAAATAACACAAACTCAGAGAGCATGGTCGTGATGTAGAATTATACATGCCACTACATCTGGGAGTATTATCACAAGTTTCATAGCCTAAATAGCTTTAATTTACAATACAGGATCTTGTCTGAGTTTGGGAATGTTGTGCTTATTTGTTCGCACTCCACCTCTATGTGAAGCAATTTTTATCTTCCACTCGGTGCATATACATTACCATTATTACAGCGGCAGGCATCAGAAGCAGATGTAAGGGCAGCTCCATATCCATGAAACAAAGCAAGCTCGAGAGTGTAGTGGCAATAGTGGCAGCGAAGTGAAAACGTGAATATGCGTGTGTTTGTGCGCGTGTGCACTTTGTCAAAAAAAGTCTACGTTCCTGTATTTCCGTGGTCAGGCCATGTGGTCACAGCATTCAAAAGTGAAAAATGATGTGTGAAGACTTGTGAAAATGAGATAGATTAGGTAGGGAACGACCTACCTGGAGGTGACACCTCAAGGGAGATGTCAGCTGTAGGCAGGGCCCCTCCTGCACCTGCAGCAACATTCTCTGAGTATGTGACAACACAGCAAGCAAATGCAAGCAGCAACTTTCACAACATCGAGCAACACCTCACACTTATTCAGTAACATAGACAATACACACCACAGACATAGTGACACTTATATACATATACAGTATATACACATATACAGGACAGAACCAGACAGTATACAGCATACCATACAGACACACACACCAATTTAGTACAGGGAAAAACCAGGGCTCATCAAAAGTAAAAACAGTTTCAATAAAAACCTTTTTATCCCAAAGTAGGTGAGAAAGATCTTCAAAGCATGGAAATGAGTAAACCATACAAGGACATGTAATGTGGAAAAAGGTCACTGAAGTCTTTGGGTAGATAAACTGTCATGAGATGGTCTCCAGGCACTCATGCCAAATGATTTGTAACATCTTGTTGACAGCACCATCTGAGATTTCATCAGCTGGTGAGCATTCTGTCCTTCATGAGTTTCCCAAAATATGAACTTGATTGAAGGCAGAAAGCATTTACATTATTGACTTGCTACATTACAAACTCAATCACTAGCTGGCAAAGATATTGTGGTCCCTAGTGGTCCATCAGCAGCATGGCCACAGGGGTTGCACCTGCCAGCTGAATCAACAGGTCAGAATCAGAGGGTATGATACTGGTCGCCGAAATTCTGATCAACAGCGCCAATCTAAGTACAGCAGTGACAAGCTGTGATCGCAAGGGAAACTCATTCTGCACATTTACACTCATTGCAAGCCTTAGTAGTGCCAAAGGAGTGACCATGTTTACACGATTACTCTGGAAATAACTCGGTTATAACCACCAATAAATCCACCAGTAAGACTGGCCCAGATTAGTGTTTACCTCATAATCAACATGTAAAGTTGTAGAGACTTTAATGGAAATCATCTCCACCGAACCAGTGGATTTTAATAAAATTATCTTAATAAGTGAGGGTTAAAAGGAATATGTATTCTGCCATCTCTGCCTATATTTGTTTGTGAGTCATCTGGTGAGTGCCATTTGAGAAAAAAAAACAGTTTATAACTCACCTTCAGGCTGGCCATCTTCTGTAGGAAAAAAAGAGAGAGATTTTAAAGACTAATATTACAGCTTTATATTGTATATGCTTTGTTACTAACACTGACAGAACCCAGCAATTTTGCTCTAACAGTTGTATGAATTGCCCTGAAGCCAATAAGTAAATTAAAAATAAACATAAGGAGAAATCAATATTTGTTTTCTAAATGATATTTTGCATTCTTTAGTCCTGTGGATCCCAAGGTTTTTCTGCAGTGGCCACCTTTTGTAGACAGAAATATATCCAAGACCCCCAACTCTGGCACACATGCAAGTTTTTTGCTTCAAAACTCCATTGGAATTTATTTTAAACATCGTAGTCCATGCAAAACTGCAACTTCTTAGTGAACACAAACAAAATACTGTTAAGTTACAAATCACCTTTGCAGTGGAATTATTACAAGTGACATGCATTATGTACCTCAAATGATTACTGTGTAACAGCATTCATTTGGTTTGTTGAATGTTGTGAATATTACATTGGTGTATAAGGGCTGAGAGGCTTTATTCAAGATTTAGCAAAAGTATATTATTATTTCACTTTACACCCTTGTGGACTCATATACAAAAAAAGGCTTGTATGAGCTCTGCAGAAAGGTATGAATGTTGTTTAAAGCTATGAAATTCAAGTTAGGAGCTAATTTTGACAGATATTTAGTGGTTAAGGTACTATGGACCAGAAGGTCCAGGGTTCAAATCCCACCTCTGCCAAGCTGCCACTGTTGGGTCCTTGAGCAAGGCCCTTAACCCACAATTGCTTGGAGTGTAAGACTGTATCAGTTGGAAGTCACTCTGGATAAGGGTGTCCTGCTAAATAACGTAAATATAAATATTAACTAATTTCACCTATGGAGACAATGCACAACCTTCTTTTAGATTGTCCATGTGAATTTCATATCGTTGCTCTTTCAGCTAAGCTCACCATATATCATCTGCCCAGTCCAGTAATAATGATACATCAAGGGCACCGGTGCTTGTTTACAGGCTAGTCATAGTGGAGGTGTGAAACACATAATACAATATGCCAATGCTAACTCCTCTGCCACTAGCATGCGTTGTCCTGTAGCGCCCTTTCTGGCCTCATTTGTTGTGAGTTCTGGGAGAACGCCAAGAGTACTGTGTCTAGAGGTTTGCTGATCCCTTCCTGTCCCCCTCAAATGTCCATGTTAATATACAGAGTGGGCCAGTGTACCAGTGCAGGGGTGGTTCTAGTGAGGCCAGAAGGGCCCAGTGCCTCTGTGACCAGAAGCTTGATGACCCCTCAGCCCGCATAATTTCTCTTAATTACCGCAATGCACATTTTGGTAGAAAGCAACATAGCCACTGGCCCCAGCCTGCCCCAGCCTGCCCCAGACCTCAAATGATCTATAACCCCTTATGTACCAGTGCACTGTTCTTCCATCAGCCATCAGATATTTCTGGTTCCACTTGGCTTTCAGGTATTTTGGTCTGTTGTTCCATAATCATAGCATTATTACACTCACCAACCTTGTTCAGAGAATGGTGCATCACCAAAACAATATGTGGCCAGTGGAGGTCCTGGTGGGCCCTTTCCACTGAAGGATAGTGTCAGGTGCTGACACATTGTTCATAGTATCACCTGTGCCCACCATACTTCTTGTCAAGGGCTCATATTATGATACCACCAATATGTGTCACATCTCTTTGGAAGCCACAATTCAGTGTTAGATAAGACATGGCATTCTGCCCAGACTTCCTCTGTCTCTTCCAAGCAAAAATATAATCGGTGGGGCAAATATGTTCAGCTGTCCCTGCCTCTGTTGTGAGGACAGACAGACCTATACTGACTAGACAGTTGGCTGAAAGTTTTAGTTTTTTATGAGCAGGACAATGGTTGTTTAACATAAATAAAAAGTAAGGTATTTGTTAAAAAGTAGTATTTGAATGAAAAAATGTTTATTTGTTATTTATACACTGGTGCCTCAGTGGTTAGGGTTCTGGACTACTAATTGGAAGGTGGATTTCAAAACCAGTTCCATCAAGAAACCATTGTTGAACAAGGACCTTAACCCTAAAAAAATGAATAGTCCTATGACCTATGAGGCAGTGAGGATGTGCCATGTAGATGTGGTGAAGTGTTGTTTATAAATGGAACAGTTTATGCAGTGTTAAAGAGAGGGTGATGTTATCGGTAGCAGAATAGAATGATGGTTAACTATAAATAAACACAGGTGTGGACATGGGCTTCCCTGATGTATGGAGAGAGTTCTCAGTGGTTAGGCAATACCCACAGTGAGAGGTGCTGATAGCGGTATATGTCTACATGCATGACTGTTTCATTATTGTAATCGATTTTTCTCTGGCTCCTGTTTAGTCTGCCTATTCTGAAAACAACACAAAAGTCAAAGTTCAAAAGAGTTCAAGATTCTTAGCATGGTACTACCATCAAGTAATTGGAGGAGAGAAAAATAGCTAGAGGGAGATGGAGTATGTGTTAGCCAGCCAAAGAGAGAGCAAGAGGGAGGGAGGAATGGATTAAAAGTCTGCTCATTCTGAACTATTCACGGATCTAGGAATCCAGCTCCCTGGAGTTCTGTTCCCAAATCTGCCCTCGTCCTGCCTTTTAGCTTATGGCTTCTACAACTCAGGGCAACCTAAACCTGTCCTTCAGCTATTCTCTATAGGGTTATGAGAACAAAACATTTGTATCCAACTTGTGTTCATAAAATGAACTATTTTACATGCATTACAAAAGTCACCTGGCTTGATAACAATGGATCATCTCTAGCATTTCTTTTGCCTTTCACCAGACAAACTCTACATATTGGCTGAACCTTCCACACCGTTGATAGTTATGGCCATATTTGAGCATCATCAAAATAACTTGCAAATCCCCCTCATTCCACTGAGTAATCCCCACTGTCACAAGATGGAAGGACCACTTTGGGAGAGTTACCTCCAGTGGAAAGTATTAGATGCTTTTTGGATAACGCTGTTTTGGTGAAACAAATAAAACATCACGTGTTGTCTCTCCCTGTTCATTAATGCAGTGGAATTTGTAAATGATACCATGTTTATATATAACTAGACTGGAGTATGTGTACAGGGTCCTATAACAATAGCATGCAGATAGAGTGGTAGCTGCTCCTAATCCTTCATGCAGCATAATGCTATGATGTTATGTCCTGTTGCTTCTTCAATCATCTTACCATGACCTCAACATCATCTTTCTGACTTAGCTAACCTATCCCAGGCACCAGTGGAGCCCTTTAGAGGCCTGCCAGAATGACGGTGTGTCATCATCCATCAAAGCTGAACAATATGCCTCCACACACAAGCCCAGAACTCAGCACCATTCCTGTGCTGCCTCCACAATCATAATCACCTTGACTTCACCTGTTCCATCAACCCAGCAAGCAAACCAATTTTACAAAGCTCTAGAGCTCATCTTTTCTCTTCCTCTGATGCCCCAGCACCAAGTAATACAATAGCAATGCCAAAGTCACATTCTGAATTCCAATGAGATGATCTCAGGGCTTTGGATGGTACTAGGATCAAATTTAAACATATTTTTCCACAGGGCAGCAGTGAAACGATTGGACTAACAGAGAGTCTATTATACTTTTAACAAAATGACAAAGAAGTAAAATTTAAAGTTATGCATTTTTTGAAGGAGTTATCTAAAAGGTCCACAAGAAAAAATACAGCTTTATGTTATTTTTATTGGAAATGCATGTCATTTGTTCATTAAGATTTATATCTCTTAAAAATGCCTTTTCATCGTCTGTTCGGAATTGCGCCATGTTACCTAAACTGTTGCATACCTTTCTTTGTGGGTTCAGGCATCTTGAGCTGTGCTCCACGGGATGTGTTGCACTCTGCCCTGATTTAGCGTAGGGAATTAGAGATGGAGTCCCTGTCCTGTAGCCTCTAAATCGTATGGAGAAACAAAGGAAAAGAAGTATAGGAGGTGAGCTTCTGGTGAGCTTCTGGTGACCAACGATGAAGAGATAACAGTTCCTGGAAGTGACAGAACTGAGAGAGACAGACTAAATTGGTTTATATAGTGCTGGCCTGGGCCACACCTCCATCTGTTTGATCATTTCGTCCAATATCATCCCTGTTCCATCTCGCTCCCTTCCAAAATTTTAAGGGATTAGGTGTGGCTTTCTCTCCCTTCTTCTCTACAACAGTGTTGAGGGATGTTGAGTGGAGAACAGGAATAGAGGAGGGGCTTGAACTCTAAAACAAGCTAAAATGGAAGATACAAATACCATAGAAAACCAAAAGTATTCAAAAGCACGTACTTTGTTTAAATGAGAAACATATATTTGGTAGTTATTAAACAGATACATTTAAAAATGCAATGCAGAAAACATGACAATGACAAATGTCTCCCAAAGATGCTTATTGTTATGGTTCTTACTGGTAACTTTAGCGAACGTTTCCATTCATATATTGAATATAATTTTCAAATGTAGTTCAAATCTAAATGTTATTGTACATACAATCTATATTAAGAGTGCTTTGTAGATTAGGCAGATTTAAGTGCGCAAACATCGTAAAAACATGAAGAAATGATCATCAGTTTCCTGCATAAATAAGCATAAGCAAGTCAAGACAGACCATTGCGGGGAGGAGATAACACAGATGTCACTTGTGGTTGTGAGTTTACAGAGTTTAACTGCCATAGCTTTTATTAGTGTGCTTCTGGGTGGTTTAAGGAAACCTTCTTCTCACTTTTCTGCCAAGTATAAGAGATCTGTGTAATCCCAGTTGGAAGGAGATCAAGTGTAGTTAAATAAACACTCTGGGCACCAAATTCTGATGAGATGCCTGAGCTATGTTTTCATTGTCTATAAATAGAAATCCACAATAAACTCTGACATTTGACAAATGTGACATGGAAAAAGCTTTTGATAAGGTACACTAATGAAGCTGTTAATGAGCTGCTGCTAGGACAATCGACATCTGTCACACAGCAGAGGTTCACTCACCAAGACTTAAAACTATGAGGGGATGACAACAACGGTTACACAACTGCAAAGGAAAAAAAAAGATTGCAATTAAGTTTCTGTCAAGCAAGTCAATAGTAAATATGAAATCAGTGCTAAACATTAGATTGTTTCTTTTTGTTATTTAACCTCAGTTAGTATTACCTATGCATGAGTAACATCTAGTTCAGTTTGATTCCTTATCTCCATTCACAGTTTCAGGGACTACTGTTTCATAAAAAAATGTATTTAAACTTTTGTATTTGGTAGTAATGGCTGCTAATTAGCAAGTCCATTATATACTATATTTGGTGTGTTGATGCACTGTGTGTGTGTTTGCACACTAAAATTACAGGATAGCCAGCAAATGAGACACAATTATTCCAACAAACTCAATTACATTGTGCAACACCAATTTATTGACAGATGATTATGAACTGGTACATTACTTCCTGACAGACCAGCACTTGGTGGACCTCTATCACAGTGTAGACTGGCTTGTCAAGCTGAAGGTATGTGGCCTTTCTTGGTGACTGGTGCTCCTGGCCCATTAATAACCCTGAGCAGGCTCCAATAGTAAGTGCTGGGCTTAGGTAGAGCATCATGTGGGCGTGATTCAAAGAACAAGCAAAACCATTTGAGAATGCCTGGACTGCACTGGGATTCATATCTCACTAGAGGATTTAGCCATGATGTCACTTACCTAGAATTGACAAATAATGACAAAGGCTTCCACAAAGCCTTGTGCTTCACCACATGAGCATGTCTAAACACATAAGTCTAACCACACAAATACACACAGTCAAATCATATAAAAATGACACTTGAATATGATTTATGATTGGGATTAAACATTTATTACAATAATTAATTTCTTTATTCACGTTCTTATCCGCTTAATCCTGGGCAGGATCACGGCAGAGCCGGTGCAATATCTTCCTTTTTCTTATATAATATGCAAATTCTCTAGAAGGTCATGGAATGCTGTAGTATTATGCTTTCCCTTTAGATGAACTGAAGGCTCCTCTTCCATGAAAAACCAAGCTAAGAACCACTCAAGCAACAGTCATTGTAATAGCACGGTATCCAGAGTGAGTTTTTATGCTTCAAAGTATGTTAGAGCTGGGGAGCTTCAAATGTCAAAAACAAGATTATATTGTCAGAGCAAAACATTAATGGACGCCAGTGTACACGGAATAAATGTGGATTAAAAAGATCTGACCTTATGTGCCTTTCAAAGGCTGTATTTCATTCTGAAATAGTTCTGAAGCTTTAGTTAAGGAGAGGGCAAGAGAGGCGCAGGACAACTGGTCACTATCACATTTCAGTAGTCTCATGCAGAAGCTATGAATGCATTAGCATCATGTAGGCCCTACAGATATTACACATATGTTTCTTTAGTTAAAATGCTTAGTTTTATGGATGTTACTTAAGGGAAGAGAATACATTTTTACACCATGGCCCTTAGCAATGTTAAACTTAGAACTTGACATCAAAACGTTAAATAACAGTGTGATCTTTTTATATTTTTTGAATAACTCTGGCACCAAACTGAAGTACAAAAATATTTTGTATGATTTGTGAACCTACATATCCAATGGTACACAAACCATAGTGCACGAGAGCGCAAACCTAAAACAGAAACTTGTGGGACACTCTATTGCAAACCCTGTGGGGTCCGCTATCAAATAACTTTAATGCATATACGACAATTACACTACAGGAGCGATAGCACTATATGTTTCATCCTCAGTGTTGGTGTTACCATGGTTCAAAGTAACACATATATAACAGTAATTAAGTACTTTTAGCTGTAATGAGTTAATGTAACACATTACGATTTTAATATTATAGTAATATTACAATTACTGGTTAATAAAGTAAACATTACTTTGTATTGTGTTACCTCAAGGCTTACTGGAGCTTTGAACATTTGAACGACTATTGGCTGTTAGTTGGTAGGCTACAGATTAATACTGATTTCAGAGAGTAACTGAAAAGTGAAGTAGTGAGTAACAGGATTATATTGTCCTGAACAAGACGAGTAAATATATCCCCAATACATTTTATAGATTACTTTTTTGCTCAACATCCCCAAACACTGCTCAATCGGTAGACAGCACAATCACACCAGAGACGCCTGGAAAAGACCTCCTGTTCACCAGAACAAACCCTGTAGCAATGTTGCCATCTGCTGTAAGTGAAGTAGCAATCCAGGGTTACGTTTGAAATTTTTCATTTGTTCCCTGAGAAGTTTAGAACCAATCAAACATCCCTGAGAGTCAGTATGGAAAGAACCATGCACGATTAGCGCACTATGAAAAAGAATTATGCGTTTTTAATCCCAGCATTTATCGCAGATCAGCCACCCGGCTAGTAAAAACACAGCAAAGACTAGCATATGTTATGTTGTGGATGCTGGAATGCTGGTAAACCAGTAAGACCATGCAAATTCCCTGTTCCACGCTGGTTATGCTGGGTAGTGCTGGACTCAGAGATTTTATATTTATATTTAGCAGATGCCCTATTCCTAGTGACTTACAGGACTTCATTGAATACTTGTTAACAATTCGTTTAGTCATATATTTGTAATAATACTAGCATTTAGCACAGTAGTTGGATTCACAAAGAATATCTATCACTATTCTCAGGCTCAGTCAATATTTGTTTTGAATTTTTGACCTGTACTTTTTATTGATTACATTTCCATTCTGGATTAAACTTTTACATATTAATAGTTACATTGTTTTTTATTGAGTTTTTCTGTGTGTTGTTTTTTTGGGGGGGTTGGGGGGGGGTTGCTCTTAATTTTTGGATTGATGTAAATAAAATACAGAAAAATAAGGCATTTTCCCCACAATATGTTTTACAACATAAAACTGTTTGACTCCAATGAATACTTAACATACCCATCAGAGAGCTCCCTGCATTGTACTGAAATCATAGAATGCACATTTGGTTTTTGAATATACCGCAACTAGGAAATCCTATGGGAAAATCCCATGAATAATAAATAAAAATAATGTAAATAGGCTGCCACTATCTGGATATTCACCAACTGAACCCATTTCTTTTTAAGGTTTTTTAGATTTTAGTTAAAACTGTCAAAGAAAATAGGAAAATCACTGTGAAATGAATAATAATTCAACAAATGTATCTAATTAATTACATTATTATTGATTAATGATATAGCTAATTATTAATGATTTATGATATAGCTGTTTCTGTGCCAAATGTTATTACTTTTACGTAAATAATGTTTGACATGCCTGTGACTGAACCATTCATCTAATGCCATTGTTGTCTTGTCTGTTCACATATGAAATAAGAAAGGAACAAGAAATATAAATACAATGTTTTCATCATACAGTGTATTCATCATTTCTGATTATTGCATGGATTTATTGTGTTTTACTGACTTTGATCCATGTAAAATTGCTCCAGTCAACTGTAAACACTGTTTATAATTCTAGAAGTACTACAGACTGTAGGGTGCTCTAAAAGTAGACCCAAGTACTAAAAATTTATGTACAGAAAAAACCTCCATCATTAAGATATTCTTCATCCTTTTTCAGTGTTTGTATCAGCCATTAGGAACACAAGAGATGAAGGTTCGAGTTTACTATGCTATTTATTAATATTAATATTAAATGACTTGTAATAAACCCCTATTTTATATCAAATTTGAATACAAAATACAGCAATATTACAATAACTTTCTGTCTATATTGATTGTTTATATAAAACACTGGCACGAGTTTCATTGAGAAGTGTCACTGACCCACCAATTAGTCCGTCACTCCACTGCTGCCCTGTGTGCATCCTACTGAACATTATAATTGAAGACTCCATATGATCAATAAATAATCACTATGAATAAAATATTTAAATATAAAACATAAAAGTGATATTCACATTCACTGTTAGAAATGCTTGCCACACTAGAATATATTCTGATGTATAACATTTTGAAGTTAATTTTTATTGCTTAACAGGATTTTGTCTGACATTCTGGACTAAGCCATTAAGAACACAGATCAAATAAATGTGGCACAATCAAGTAGGTATGACTTTATTCGAACTTGAAATATGAAAAACAGATTTAAAGGTCGTCCAAAGAAAGAAAACCACATTTGACAAACTGTATGTAGAGCTGTTTGTAAGTGCTGACATCTTAGGTGTTAAAACTCTTGTGCTAGTGAAGTCCTGAACTGTGGGATCATTTCAGTTTGATTTATTGTTTTTAAAACCACAGGAAGTGACACAGACTAAAAAGAACACTTTTACAGGATCTCCTTTCCACTTCTTTAACAACCCAGCTATGACAATGTAGCAACAGACACTTACATCCTTCTGAGGATTTCTACTTTTCCCTCAGGTTGAGGTATTCTTCATCAGTTGTTGACTCCTTAGAGTAGTCAGTGTGGCTCTGCTAAACTGGTAGGTCAATTTTTTCCTCACTTTGATTATTTCACCTGAGCGGGTGTAGTTTCTCAAGGCACGGGACATCTTTTGGTAGGTCATGGGCCTTCGATTGCCTTTGCGCTGACCCCAGAGCTCGGCCACACGCTCCTTGTGAGTGGAGGAAAAGCGGAAAACCCCTGCCGATGCAGGGACCCAGGATAAGCAATGCGCCATTCCAGGGTCTTCCAGCATCTCAAACAGAAAGCGGAAGAGACGCAGCTTTTTTCCTGAAATCATTGAAATAGAGTTATGTTCAGATCTTGTGTGTGTGTGTGTGTGTGTGTGTGTGTGTGTGTGTGTTAGTTGGAAGTTTTGAGGGTTCAATAGTGTAGGCAAACCATTTCTCCTAAAAGTCACAATGAATAGGCGAGAACTTAAGATAAAATCTCTTGCAAACCACATTATAATTAGTCATGACACACATGAGAGATAAAGAAGAATGGAGTTTGTGTGTGGCAGTTATGGGCATGACTGGCTACTCCTAAGTTATTGTTCCCTAAGGCAATGTTAAGCTGCTCCAATCTCTCAAACCGCAAAAAAAGCAGAACTCACCCCTGCCTGCAGGTGTAGAGGCCAGCGTTGATTCACCTCTCTCACAGCATACGTGTGGAGTTAAAGGGACTTCTGCAGCAGCATCGAGGGTGTTTAACGTATGCAAAGTGGAACTGCTCATACTGTCTGATTCCCTTGTTCCAAACTCTACAAATGACTCCTTTATAATGCAAAGAGTTCCAATTAAAAGGGTTCACCATAAGTGAATATTAAGCAAATAACAAGGTTTACACAATCTGTGCAAATATCCCTCACTTGTTGAGCATCTGTTGAAGACAGCATGTGTAGAGAGTTGAAGTGGTCTGACGTCTGACTGATATTTTGCGGGCTCTGATAAAACTCAGATGCTGGTAAAGTACAACAGTATGACATACACGATCCATAAACTGTGTTCATATACACAGTAAATGCAATGTTGCTCCTAAATTACTCACTGTTTTCCCATAAGTCCCCTCTTCTGCTCTCTTGTCTGCAGTGCTCCTCGAGAAATTCCAGGATGACTTCCAGATCTGTCTGACAGGTTTGTAAGGTATTCTGTTCAAGAATACAGACAGCTTATCTTACAGGCATATATCACATTCTGACGTTAAATGTCCTTGAGCACAGCACAGTCATTTACCATGTTGTTCTGCCACATTATATCGGGTCTGTTCATTCCACTGTTTTGTGTAGTTACACTTTTCAGTTACAGACTCTAAAAGCTGATGCAGAACGCAGCCGTTATTGTGTTAAAGAGCCATGGTGAGCCTGCTTCTTTTTAAGCATGCTGCTGGGAAGTGGAGTGCCTCCCTATCATGATCTACGACCTTCATGACAAAAAGACAGCTTGAGCCATGCGAATATGCTTGCCATTCACGCATAGCCCCACAACCACTTTAACAGCAGGAGCCACTGATCTCCATCTCACACACCTCCCTGGCTTTGTAAGTATTATGTAGTCCCACGACCACATCCTCCTCCTAACTGAGCAAGATAAGGAGAGCACAGCCACCACACCACATACGCTCACTCACTAGCAGAATACACTTCAGCAACCATTCTGGATGCAAAATGCTACTTTTGTTCACACAGTAATACAGTAAGGTGCCATGATATCCAATATAATAGGTAAACATCATTTATTTAAAGTTAAAAATGTACTGTGAAATTTCATAATAAAACTGTGAATTGCTTGGACATGAAGCTCACAGTTTCGCTATGAATTGTTGATGGTAATTTGCTTCTACTTTGAAATTTCATAGTACAACTGTAAACTTCATCTGACTACTAACTGACCATGAATTATTTCACAGTTCTACTAATTTCTACTAATGTTGGTAATTTGGCCACTTCATGGTTCTACTGTCAAATTTCAGAAATAGATTGGGGCGATTCTAATTCTTGAATCCATAAAATTCCGACATGTTGCAGCTTTACAGTTCTTCCGGTAATTGAACAGGTTCCTCAAATAAATTCTACATTTATGCACATTTATGTTTTGTTTTAAATGAGCTTGAAGAGAACTGTAACTGCAGCAGCTTGTGTAAAGCAGTTTACATGTTTTAATATTACATGGAAATATTAAAGAATCTAAAAATTACAGTTTTACTCTAGACAACAAAGCTTTATATTTATATTTATTTTCATTCATTGTAAATAATTTCCAAGTCTTTTTACATTTTTAAATAATACCCTCACCAAAAAAGGCTTTTTTAGAATTTCTGAATATACTATAACTGAAGCTTCTTCCTATTGTTGTTTTACTGGAGGCATTGGGGAAGTCTTCAGTCATCAGTCTTCCAAGCCAAATTTCCTTAGTCACACATGAATCAAAAGGGGATTGTACTTAAAATAAAATAATGCTTATAGAAAATAGCTGCACACCTGAGAATTTTCATATCTAGGGCAATAAATATGAAGTTTTAAACAGTACGAAGATCCAATCTGCCTGTTAGTTGACACAAGTGTATTTTGCCCCAGTGTACAATGATGTGGATGGATAGAGATACAAGGTCTTTTCTAAGGATCATGGTTGACGATTTGCATAAGATAATAATATACTGGCGTCAACAAGCGTCCAAATCTCCAATTACGTATTACTTCTGTGCCTTCACTCTGTTTGAGAGGCATGCCCTTTTATCTAACCACAAACAGAAGCCTCTGGAGTTCAATAGTTACCATATATTTCATTGGATGTGGGTTCTGTAGTTAAATGAGATTTAAGAAAAGAGCTGTTTGACAACTAACAGTGAAGGTGAGCTTGGTGTAAAAAAAAAAATAAGTATGGCTATACAGAAACATACAAGTCTGCAAAAGTCTAAGGCCACTATTAGGTTTGTTGTTTTAGCAATGATATAATGACCATATACAGTGGGGCAAAAAAGTATTTAGTCAGCCACTGATTGTGCAAGTTTTCCTACTTAGAAAGATGATAGCTACACTTCAACTATGAGAGACAAAATGAGAAAAAAATATAAAGGAAATAACACTGTGGGATTTTTAAAGAATTTAATTGTAAATCATAGTGGAAAATAAGTATTTGGTCACCCACAAACAAGCAAGATTTCTGGCTCTCACAGACCTGTAACTTCTTCTTTAAGACGCTCTTCTGTCCTCCACTCGTTACCTGTATTAATAGCACCTGTTTGACCTCGTTACCTGTATAAAAGACACCTTTCCACAGCCTCAAACAGTCAGACTCCAAACTCAACCATGGCCAAGACCAAAGAGCTGTTGAAGGACACCAGGAAGAAAATTGTAGACCTGCAGCAGGCTGGGAAGAGTGAATCTACAATAGGCAAGCAGGTTGGTGTGAATAAATCAACTGTGGGATCAATTGTAAGAAAATGGAAGACATACAAGACCACTGATAATCTCCCTCGATAATGACCCCACGCAAGATCTCATCCGGTGGGGTCAAAATGATCATGAGGACGGTGAGCAAAAATCCCAGAACTACACGGAGGAGGGACCTGATGAAATGCCATGCAGAGAGCTGGGACCAAAGTAAAAAAGGCTACCATCAGTAAAAACACACTACGCCGAGAGGGACTCGGATCCTGCAGTGCCAGGCGTGCCCCCCTGCTTAAGCCAGTACATGTCCAGGCCCGTCTGAAGTTTTGCCAGAGAGCATATGGATGATCCAGAAGAGGATTGGGAGAATTCATGTGGTCAGATGAAACCAAATAGAACTTTTTTGGGAAAACTCAACTCGTCGTGTTTGGAGGAAGAATAATGCTGAGTTGCACCATACCTTACTGTGAAGCATGGGGGCAGGAAACATCATGCTTTGGGGCTGTTTTTCTGCAGAGGGCGACAGGACGACTGATCCGTGTTAAGGAAAGAATAAACGGGGCCATGTATCGTGAGATTGTAAGCCAAAAAAATCCCTTCCATTTCAGTGAGAGCATTGAAGATGGAACGTGGCTGGGTCTTCCAGCATGACAATGAATCCCAAAACACACCGATCGGGCACCGAAGGAGTGGCTCTGTAAAAAGCAATTTCAAGGTCCTGGTTGTGGCCTAGCCAGTTTCCAGACCTCAACCCCATAGAAAATTTGTGGAGGGAGTAGAAAGTCCGTGTTGCCACAAAACATCACTGCTCTAGAGGAGATCTGCATGGAGGAATGGGCCAAAATACCAGCTACAGTGTGTGCCAACCTGGTGAAGACTTACAGGAAATGTTTGACCTCTGTCATTGCTAACAAAGGTTATGTTACAAAGTATTGAGTTGAACTTTTGTTATTGACCAAATACTTATTTTCCACCATAAATTACAATTAAATCCTTTAAAAATCCTACAATGTGATTTCCTGTTTTTTTCTCATTTTGTCTCTCATAGTTGAAGTGTAGCTATGATGAAAATTACAGACCTCTCTCATCTTTCTAAGTAGGAGAACGTACACAATCAGTGGCTGACTAAATACTTTTTTTTGCCTCACGGTATAACGTGGACAACTGGATCCAAATATTTCAAACCTGTATTTTTCATTCCATAATACTCTTTTCCACTGATCTTCATTCCAATCTTTGTGAGCTTTAGCATATCTTAGCCTTTTCACTCTGCTCCCCTTCTGAAAAAAAAAGGTTTCTTTGCTGCTACCCTTCCCAAAAGACCATTCCTGATCAAGCTTCTTCGGATTGTAGAAGGGTCAATTTGAGATCCAGATGTAGCTGCGATATGCTGCTGTTGCTCACGTGTAAGGGAAGGTCCCACTAAATACTTGCCACTATGGCCTATAAAAGTTGTTATTTATTTATTAATTTATTTATTTTATCAGTTTGTTTTTTTCAGCTTTTTAATACTGCATATAAGTATCCCTCATTTTTTTTGGTCGTATTCCAATAAAGCCACTGAGAAATAATTAGATATCGTCATTACACCATTGCTAAAACAACTATCTAATCTAATGGTGGCCTAAGACTTTTACAGTCTTACAGTATATACAGTATACAGTATTGGATGGTGCAGGATCTGTATTGTACTTTGGTTGTTTTTTCTCCACCAAGAACATTGTTAGTGCACATGAGATCATGGACTACCTGAAGTAAAAGGAGATTTCAAATAAAAATTTGCCCACCTTTGCCACAAAGATAAATTAGTGATGGTTGGATCTTTCAACAGGACAATGATCAAAAATATATATTTAACCACAAATGAACTATTTACCCGACATTCCAGTACTCCAGTACAGTGCTGAATTAGCTGAACGAGGGAGCCCACAAGAGCAAGTCCAGATGAAGAGATTGCTCTATGTTCTCCAATACAATGTGTTTTTACCCCCAATAGCTAATTACATGGTTCAAGTTGTTCTTGGCTTGTAGGCTATATGTGCTAGCATTTGGAAATATCTACTAAGGAAATGACAAAGCACTTCTGTAAGCTGCTCTGGATAAGAAAAGGACAACAGAAATTATATTGAATTTTACAGCTTTTTTATTTAGAAAGTTTACAAAAGTTAAATAAAGCATGTTAATGCCATATCCTTGGCCTGCATTTACTTACAGTATTTTTCACCTGAACAAATTGACAAAGGTGAATCAGAAATAAAATGGTATGTTCCTAACAAGCCCAGATACGCAATTACATTCATTATAATAAAAAAGAGTGGTTCAAGAATATTTACATCAGCATGTCTATATCATTACAGAACTACATGAAATTTCAGCTTCCACTTAGGTTTACTGCATAGCATCAATTCGCCCCATGGGAGTTTACGTGAAAGTGTACATGTGAATGGAACAGCAGGGAATGGCTGTTCTTCCCATCACTGAGATGAAACATGTGTTTTCCGGGCTTCTGGTGATGTCAGTACAGAAGTCAGGTCACAGTCAGGCTGGTAAGGGCACTGTCTGTACCAGCCGTGCCAGTCAGCTCCTGATGAGCAGTAATAGCCCTGTTCAGCAGGTATTTGCTGGTGAGGGATGAGCTCTGGACCTGAGGATCCGGATGTGGGTGCTGCCATAGTCTCTAGTCTCTGCAAGATCAGTGGGTTAAACTGGTAGGTGAGCTTGCGGCGCACTTTGACGATCTCACCGGTGCGGCTGTAGTTACGGAGTGCCCTTGCCATTTTCTGGTAGGTCATAGCCTTGCGGTTTCCCTTGCGCTGGCCCCAGCACTCAGCCAGCTTCTCCTTGTTCTTGGAAATGAAATGAAACGTGCCGCTGCCACGGTCCGTCCACTGGATGGAGTCACCCATGTTGGAATCATGCAGTGCTTCGTGCAAGTATTCATACAGACGCAGCTTCTTACGACCTAATGAGAGTGCACAGTGGATACAACTGCTGTAATACGCTTTTCATGGAAAACAAAGCCTTTATGTCTAACATTATTAAGATCACATCATAACAATTGTTCATGGGTTCACCACAGTTCACTTTCAACACATATATAATCATATATCATCTAGGTCTTCAGAAGGTATTGACATGTATGTAGGTGGTCACTAGCTAAAGTTCCCATTTCTTATCAAGGTAAGTTAACTGTAAGAGGCTTGATCACCAAGATGAGTCTCACCTTTTCTCAACCGTTCTGGTAAAACTGGGTAAAGTGTTGAGGGATCAGCCATTCCCCATGGAGATGTCTCTGGCACAATATGAGACCATGACTTATTAAGACAAAAGAAAGGAGCTTAATCACAAATCATGTACAAAAAGTACAACGGTAGATATGGGTTTGAAAATGGTGTTTTAGCACTGCGAATTTGAAGGACAGGTCACTTTAACTGCACACTTACAGATGCTTCATTCCAGTCATGTGTGGCTGATGCTCCCCAACAGTGAGATGTGTAGTGGTAACAAGAAGAGTATTGCACAGACGAATCATGACTCCTGAGAGAATCATATTTACTGTCTATAAAAAAGTATAGAGAGCAATAATACTACTATTACTGATGATAATAATAATAATAAGAAGAAGAAGAATAAGAATAATATAATAAATAATATAATCTTTTTTTTTTCCTACCTGGGTCACAATAGAATATTTCTGAGTGTCTCTGCATCACATCAATGGCATCCTGGAAATCTTGATTGATGTCATTATCTAGAGATCCCTAAAGAGTTACAATAAATAAATAAATAAATAAATCAACAAATAAATAAATAAATAAATTAATTAATAATAATAATAATAATAATAATAATAATAATGATGATAATAATAATGATAATAATAAATATTATTATCATTATTATTATCATCATTATTATTATTATTATTATTATTATTATTATACATTTGCAATGACCCCTGGTGTATTAAATGATTAAAGTAAGTTATAAGATAAGATAAAACAAGATAGCACTTTGATAATTATTGATGCTAAATGGAGAAATATGGTTTACTCATCACGATTATTAGAAAGATACTGATAATACAAACATACAACATATAAAAATATAAATAAATGAATACATAAAAGTTGCTACAGATATTTCCCTGGAAACTTAATTCATTTTAGGTCCAAATGTTATCATTTATAAAACTCACCATTTTGTCACCAGGATTTAGAACATTTCATCCAGGTCTGGTCCAGCAGGTGCTATTTTACCTATTCAGCTGATTATTGTCAAACAGGTGTATGCAGGTTTTTGAGAACAGCAAGTGATTTTTATAGTCAGCTCAAACGTGGGGTGTAATAGTCTTGGGTCAATTTAAATTTGACAACGTTAAACGTCTCATGGTTCAACCCATTCTCTGTGGTACTTCTCTTTTTGGAAATGTAGACCAATTACTCTATTACGTTATCTCCTAATCTCCATCGATGGGAAAAAAAACACCAGCTCAAAACCATTACTTTGTTCAGGAACAATATTTGCATTTCTGGTTAGATCCTCTAAGTTACTTGTACGCTTAAACCACATCAGCTGTTGTAAAGACAACTTCTGTCAATTATTTCAGCACTGAGCATTTACTTTCCGAAGATCTCATTCAGACTTACTTGTTTCAGTATTAAAGAATTTTGCTTGTTATGAGAGACCCAATCTGTATAGAAGACTAGTGGCAAGAAGTAAAACTTTGTTGGAGTATTCTACATAGCTTTTGTTGCCTAAATAAAGCTATGAAGTATGTGTGCTATATGGTACAAATGCACATTTATAACACTATGATAAGATATTTAAATTTCTGGTTATCTGATTTGTAAAGATATTTTCTTTTACTTGCACAAGTACTGAGACGTTACTTTCAATGTTGCATGTTCAGTAATACAAGAAATACACTTATGCAAATTATTAAATTTTGGTTAAAGATTTATTAAAAACTCAAAGTAAATAAAACAAAGAATGTCAATTATGACAATATTAGGAGAATATCAATATTTCAAATAAAGAGCCTTTTAAATGAACATGTTTGGTATTTTTTGCGAATAGGATGCAGGTTAATTATTCCACACAAACACTAGAGAATGCATGATTTCTACTGATTGTCCAGTTTAATATATAGTAATATGAGAAAATAAAAAAATAGAGACTGTATGGCAAATGCAAATAATAATAATAATAATAATAATAATAATAATAATAATAACAATAATAATAATAAAAATGCAGCGTGCCTTACATTTACATTGACTTTTATTTCATTGCAGACAGTATGAACCCGATATATTTCATGTTTTGTCTGGTCAACTTCATTTAATTTGTTAATAAACATCCTTTCCTGCATTTCAGGCCTGCAAAACATTCCAAAAAGAGTTGCAGGCAATTTATTACTAGTATAAGATTGAAAAAAAACTAAACAATAATGTGAATTCAAACAGGTGATGTCAACAGATGATTATAATCATGATTTAGTAGAAAGCAGTATCCACAAAAGGCTGAGTCTTTGAGGAGTAAAGATGGGCAGAAAAGTGAGAAAATTATTGAAATGTTTACAAACAAACAGCATCAAGAACCGTCATTCGTCAATAGCTGATAGAACCATATGGGCAAGGAATTACTTTGGCAACCCTTATCAAGCATTACAATATGGAGTTACATTCACAAATGCCACTTAAAGCTTTACTGTGCAAAAAAAGAAGCCTTACCATGTCCAGAAGCGGCACCGACTTCTCTGGACTCAGAGGCATCTAGGATGGACCATCACACAGTGGAAACGTATTCTGGTCAGATGAATCCGTATTCCAGATCTTTTTTGGAAGACTCAATGTGCTCCGGACCAAAGACGAAAAGGACCATCCAGACTGTTATCAGCACAAGCTCAAAGCCAGACTCTGCTATGATATGGAGTTGTGTCAGCGATCTTAGGTAATTTACACTTCTGTAATGGCAGCATTAATGGAATGGCTTGCAGGACTAAAACACAGGAATAGGTGTTTATTAACAAATGACATTATGTTGACCACATAAAACATGATATATCTTGGGTTCATACTGTCTGGAATGAAATAACAGTCAAAGTAAGTTTTATTTGCATTTTCCAACCCTTTTATGACTCCATGACTTTAGTTTCGCTCTTAGATTTATCATCTACGCCGCCCAAGGAGGTTGGGTCCCTTTTTGAGTCTTGGTCCTCCCAAGGTTTCTTCCTAGAACTAGGGAGTTTTTCCTTGCCACTGTTGCCCTAGGCTTGCTCAGTTTGGGATTGGACGTAGTTATTAGGAGATAATCTAAACTTGTAAAGTTGCTTTGAGACAATGCTCCATTGTAAAAAGCGCTATATAAATAAATCTGACTTGACTTATGATTTGGGGCTGTAAAATTACATGGATTTGCATACACTTAATTTTTCGTAAATAATGACAAAATCAATTAGTTCCGGTATAGTCAATAACAGGTTGTTACATCTAAAGGATGACTGAAAATACCCATACCCCTTTCAAATTATGAAATCGGCACACTTTTAGGATGTTCACCCAGCGTTTAAACCAAACACATGTATGATACAAAACCATTTTGTTCAATGGCTGAACAATCTGGCTTTGTGAAGCATACCTCACACAAAGTAAATTCAATTATTTTAATTAATGCCAGATGTTTTCCAGGTCAGGCTGAGGAAAAATCACTGGAATCACTCAATGCTGAATACAAACTTACAGAATCATGGTGTAACTTGCATTTCCAAAACAGATACTAAAAAATACAAGTTAGTCTGTAGTTCAAAGGTAGTGCGTATAGATATTAACAATCTGATGAACTTTGACTCATTGAAAGAAAACATGGCTCCAACAAGAGAGTGTGAATTGAAAACACTGAAAGCATTATAAAACTCCTTCAAGAAGGAAATCCAACCCAGTGGCTGCATAAAATGGCAATAATGCAATAATTGCAAGAAGCAATAATGGAGTGTGGATGTTTGTATGAAAGTGATATTCAGTTATTATTCACAAATATGCATTTGCCATGGAGATCCCAGCACTTAAGTGAAGACTGAAGTGAATACAACTGCATATTTACATTATCAGATCCTAGCAAGCTGTAGTTGGATTGTGTTCTTGAGCTATTGCTTACTTGTACTAACATGAGGTTTTGTCTACTAGGAAGAATACAAAGCACTTCTGTAAGTCACTCTGGAAAAGGGCGTCTGCTAAATGCTATAAATGTAAATGATGCTGGAACTTCTGGCTTATGCAATTCTAATGAAACATATAAAGATCTTCCTGAATGAAACAATAAAACTCCTCACTCATTTATGATATATGTTTGCATGTCGGGTAAAAGACTAGGTTAGATGGCAATCTAACTTAATTACCTCAACACTCAATGCACAGGTTTATATTGATATTTTTGACACTTCTCTCATTCCAGCAATAGTAAATAGGTTTGGTGACGATAGTATAATTTTTAAGGGTCACAGAGCAAAGAGCGTTAAAGCTTTTCTTCAGGAAAGGTGTATCGACTCAATGACATGGCTAGCAAGCAGCCCGGATCTCAATCCAATTGATATATTATGGTGGAACTTAATGGTGGAAGAAAACAGGTCCATGACATGATTGTGCAAAGCTGATCTGTCAACTGCTATTTGAGAAAGTTGGAACTCGCTCATTAGTGAAATCCATGGCTCAAAGAATTCAGGGAACAAAGTAAGTATTGATTGTGATTTTTCTGATTGATAATTCCATAATTGTTTCCTTAAACGGCATTAATTGAACCAATTTAATTCAATATGTTTGCGGTACACTTCACAAAGCCAGAATGTTCAGATATTGGAGTTGCTTATTTACTATTTAGATAAAAAAATAACTGGATGAATGCTCTAAACGTGTGGTGATTCCATCATTTCAGTATTTGTGGAAGAAAACACGACTTTAATAGCTCAGGCAGTCAAATCAGTCTATCAGTATCCTATGTAATCTAAAGCTTTAAGAAGATTTTATTTCCTATTACCAAGACACAAGTTTTAAATATCAACTGACTGGTAGCTGAAGTTCCCCTTTCATGTTTGCAGAGTGGAAAAGAATAGATGAGCCATGATAAAAGAGGGCGAGTGATAGATTACAGAACCACACTGAGATTATTGCTGTTCGGCGCTGACAGGAACTGAAAAAGGACAGCAATCAGTCAATAGGTGTCTTCTATCTCACTGTTAGAAACGGTGTAAGGCATGACACAGGATCAGTGACTTAAAAAAGGAACTTGCTGATGCTATTGTTATTATAAACCACAGTGTTTATGTGTGTGCATCTCTGGGCCTACAAAATACAGTATTTTGTGGTATTGTTTCCTGTCTGCACTCACTGATAAAGCGTAAGGGTAGTGGGCATTGTAAAACCCCCCCTTTTCCCTTGAGGTAAAACGAAGCCTACAGTAAATCACGAGCAAGCTTCTGAAGACAGAATCGTCTCTGCACTCCCAAGAAAACATTTTACAGCCATTTATTTTTTCTTTGTAGCAAAAAGTTCACAATCCGAAGCCATTTATATGGTTTTCCATTTCTGACCAATTGTATAATTGCCAAAAAGCCAAGCCAAGTGTGGTGGGACAAAAATTGTGCAACAGTTGTGTGGTTGTGAGGACATTTCCATGAAGAACATGTCTTTTTAAACTTATGTCCTACTGAGTAGTTATGCTAGCACTGTTCAGTCCAACTAATACTAAACCTTTTTGTATTTTCCAGACTGCCTTTGCACTGCTCATGCTATCATGTTGAATCGGTCTCGTTTGTCAGATTTTCTCTCACCTTTTTCAAAATGATTCATACTGTTAGAACCTCATTACTTTTGCCCCAGTAAATTGTTACTGTTCCCCACTAAATTTATGGGAGTAAAAAGTCAAGTCTATGCTAGATTGTTGAGCAGAACTACAGAACATGTAGCGCAAATTCCCTACAGGCACTACATTTCCCATAAGGCCCATGCAGCAAATGTCTGAATTCTCGCAGTTTGAGCCTTTCTTTGTTTTTTTCTCATGGAGTAATGGACATCCACAAATATTGAAAAGAAATTCAGCCTTGCTACAGACAAGGTAGTGACAACTCATGGCTATATATTATGTCAATGCAAATAATACAAATTCTTTACTGTTAATTTGTTCTTCGTTTCTCATCTATGGCAGATTAACACCCATTTGTGTTAAATCACTTAATCTTTGCAGTGTTTAACAAGCTTATTTTTTATGTACCGTTGTGCCCTTATGACTAATTGTTAAGCATAGAGGTAGAGCTGTGCCCCTCTAAATTCTGTGTGTACCCAAGTATAAGAAGCAGTCTAGAAGTACCCCTGCTTTTCAGAACATGCCACAGCACATCAGCTGGTTTAATGTCTGAACTCAGCCATACTTAGCCATTCCATAACCAAAATTGGCTTCTTTTCAAACCATTCTGTTCTTGACTCAGTAAGCGCCATTTATTCTGAATAACTGTCTTTATTAAGCTTCAGATGATGGACTGCTATGCTGATATGCTCCTTAAAATGTCTTGTTACAATATGGAATTGTTCCCTTAATGACTGCAAGCTGTCTAGACCATAAAGCAGCAAACCAGCCCCAAACCATGAAGTTCCCTCTATCATGTTTCAAAGTTAGGAGGAGCTTTTTGGTATAGACATGCAGTTTTTCCTCAAACTATATTTCTATATTACCAGACGCACTGTAGAAAATCCAGGTGTGACTTTACAAATTTGAGATATGTAGCAATATATGTGCTGTTTTTGGAGGGCAGTGCTGTTCTTTGTGGTTTCCTAACATTATGTCTATTTTTATTCAGTGTGTTGCTTACAGTCATTGATGGAAACTTCGATTTGTAAACCGTTTGCCTTACTATGAACTGGTGAAGCTTTCTATAAAAATACTCTTTTTCAGCGTCATGCATCTCTAAACTTCTACGGTCCTCTGAAACTAATTTAGATCAGGCTATTGTTGAAATTGACAAGTTCTCCATAAGAAGAGCAGACTCTGACTTTGTGTGTCTTTTTATTCACTAGGATACTACAACCATACACCATCTTCAGTCTCATTCCTCTTTGTCAGTAGTTGATAATTTAGGCTTTCATATACCCATTATAGTGTGGAAAGACCATGAATACTGATTGGTCTGATCACAATACACATTTCCAAGTCAAGTCAAGTCAGATTTATTTATATAGCGCGTTTTACAATGGAGCATTGTCTCAAAGCAACTTTACAAGTTTAGATTATCTCCTAATAACTACGTCCAATCCCAAATTGAGCAAGCCTAGGGTGACAGTGGCAAGGAAAAACTCCCTAGTTCTAGGAAGAAACATTGGGAGGACCAAGACTCAAAAAGGGACCCAACCTCCTTGGGCGGCGTAGATGATAAATCTAAGAGCGAAACTAAAGTCATGGAGTCAAAGTTCGAATAAAATGTGAAGTATGCACATCGACATTAAGTGACCCGGGTATGATGGGGCTGGAGCTGATGACGGAAGCAGCTTGAGTGGAGCTACAGCAGATGAACATCATGTGGAGGCTGGAAACTGCCTGGAACACAGCTCGGAGAGAAAACAGAAAATGCAATTAGTTATTGATTAAGAGCACAGTGTCTATTAACTATCACTGATGCCAAGTCAATCTCTGATGCCAAGTGTAGCATGAGACCCCGGCAGCATTAGCTATAGCAGCATAGCTAGAAAGAGGAGAACTGGTAGGAAACACAGCCAAGAGGGATCACATGAGACATTGGCAACCCCACGGGAGGCAGAAGACAGCAACCCAACCTCTCTGATCACCATAAGACTCTTTGACTATGAACCCCCAGCTCTGCCCTTATTCTAAGGCAAGGATGCACGAGTCAAGATCACGAGGGCCGAAGCCCAGTTCAGCCAGACCGCCCACTCGACACTCCCGGCTAACGGACAAGGCAGGCAGGCCAGACATGACTCCAGACTCCGGCCCCAGTGACCCAAGCCATGCATCCTGGTCTAAATCTAGTCAAAAGTCAAAATTTCCACTGTGTGATGGTCCATCATAGATGCCTCCAAGCCCAGAGAAGTTGATGCTGCTTCTGGACATGGTTAACATAAGGCTTCTTTTTTGCACAGTAAAGTTTTAAGTGGCATTTGTTAATGTAACTCCGTGTTGTAGTGCTTAATAAAGGTTTGATAAAGTAATCCCTTGCACATGTGGTTCTATGTGGAACGTTGTTTTTTATTTATTCACACATTTGTTGACAAACTGGAGATCCTCTGACCATCTTTACTCTTCAAAGACTCAGCCTTTGTTGGATACTGGTTTTTGTTCCAACTCATGATTATAATCACTTGTTGACATCACCTGTTTGACTTAAATCACTTAAATTGCCCCCGTCCCAACTTGTTTTGGAATGTGTTGCAGGCCTGAAAGCAGCAATGGATGTTTATTAACAAATTAAATGAAGTTGATCAGAAAAAAACATGAAATATTTTGAGTTCATACTGTCTGCAATGAAATAAAAGTCAAAGGAAATGTAGGGAACACCGCATATATTTATTAATATACATTTTATGAATAATTTAATGGAGAAATCAGAGTATTTCCAGTGTGCATGTGTTTGTATGTTGGGGGGAGTAGGGTCAGTTCCCACAATGTTAGAAAGACAAACTTGCAAAGTCCAACACAACATTATGAGTATAGATTGAGTGAAAAACTGCAGCAAGCACTCACGTGTTCTTGTGGAGAGGGAAGTGTGTGTGTGTGTGTGTGTGTGTGTTCATGCCTGTGTGCGTGTGTGGACATGTATTTATCTCTCTGCTATGGCCAAGAACAGACCAGGGTTAGGCTTACTGTTATGTGTAAACATAGCACTACTTAGTTCATTAGGATACTCTGCAATGCCTTAGTGGGTGCCTGTGCACACACACGTGCATGTGCTTTGTTTGTGTGTGTGTGCACAAGTATTTAGTTTTCATGCCAAACTGCACTGAGCATTTTATCTTCTCAAACAATGAGCCACTTTCCTTCCCCTTCTTTGTGAGTCCTATTCAAAAGACCTATTAATGCCAAAGCCAATGTGGGAAGGTGTGTGTAACCGCAACACACCTCCACATGCTCAACTTCTTTATTTACTGGCACTCAGTGACAAAATACAAGAAGTTCCCATAGTGCCCAACATGCCTCATCATACTAGATCTTTAAAAGGAGATCTAGGTCTTATATTACAAGGATGTTACTGCTACTACTACCAGATTTATCAACAGATCTGTAAGAAAATTATTGAAATGTTTTAAAACAATGTCCCTCAAAGAAAGACTGGAAGGGATTTACATTTTTCAGTCCTAACTTTTTCTGATTTGGCTTGTTTTGCATTGTCCTGTTGATAAATGCACAGACGTCCCTGTGAAAGATGACGTCTTGAAAGCACCATATGTTGCTCTAAAATCTTAATGCACTTTTCTGCATTAATGCTGCCATCACAGAAGTGTAAATGACATTTGCCATGGGCACTGACCCAACCCCATACCATGACAGAGCCTGGCTTTTTGGACTTCTTGCTGATAACAGTGTGGATGGTCCATTTCGTCTTTGGTCCGGAGCACACGCCGTCCATTTCTTCCAAAAAAGATCTGGAATACTAATTCATCTGACCACAATACATGTTTCCACTGAGTGATGGTCCATACCAGATGCCTCCAAACCCGGAGAAGTCAACGCCATTTCAGGACATGGTTAACATAAGGCTTGTTTTTTGTGCAATAACGTTTTAAGTGGCATTTGTGAATGTAACTCCGTATAGAAGTGCTTTGATAAAGGTTTGACAAAGTAATCCCTTGCCCCTGTGGTTCTATCAGCTATTGATGAATGATGGTTCTTGATGCAGTGTCGCATGAGGGATCATAGATCACAACTCTTCAGTTTAGGAATGCGCCTTTGCCCTGAAATTAATGATATTATGCACTGTAAAGCGAGAAATATGCAAAACCTTTCAAATCTTTTTTAAAGGAACATTGTTTTTAAACATTTTAATCATTTTCTCACGCATTTGTTGACAAACTGGAGATCGTCTGCCCATCTTTACTTTTCAAAGACTCAAACCTTTTGTGGATACTGCTTTTGTACCAAATTATGACTATAATCACCTGTTGACATCACCTGTTTGAAATCACATCATTATTTAGTTTTTTCACCTCATTTTATTAGAACTAACTCTTTTGCTTTTGCCCATTGTTGCTGCAAAGTTGATCAAACAAGGTTTGGTAACCACTTCTCTTTTTCACCAGCAACCTCAGGTGAATGCATGACTAGAATTGAGACAAAATATAAATATAAGTTCTCTATGCCTATGGTCCACCACCTTTCTGAAAACTGCATACATGCATAGGCTATTACAAATTTTAGGGGCGATAAGGCAAAAGGAATTACCCCCTGTTTGGTCAAATCAAGTCAAATCAAGCCAGATTTATTTAAATAGCGCTTTTTAAAATAGAGTGTTGTCTCAAAGCAACTTTACAATTTTAGATTATCTTCTAATATCTAGCAACAAGCCCAAACTGAGAAAGGCTAGAGTGACAGTGGCAAGGAATAACTCCCTAAACATTATAAAGAAAAAACCTTGGGAGAACCAAGACTCAAAAAGGGATCCAACCTCCTTGGGTGGTGTAGATCATAAATGTCGTGAAACTAATTTATCTAGTCAAATAAGTCATTAGTAATAGTTAAAAATAACATAAAAATATGCATATCAGCATTATTTAGTCCAATACACACTTTAGGATCTTGAGTCCTTGGCAGGAAAGTCCTTGGTGGCACATCGCCCTCAGCCAACTAGAGGATGGAGAGAGTTACTGCCCTCTGGCATGGCCCGGGCATGATGGGGCTGGAAGTGATGACGGAAACAACTTGAGTGGAGCTGAAGCGAAGGAGAGAAAAGAGAAAATGTAGTTAGTTATTGATTAAAAGCACAAAGTCTATTAATTGCAGTTAATTAGAGTCCTGCACCTAGAAACCTTAAATGGCAGAGGTGATTTACAAGATGCTGAGAGACTACATATTTAGTCATGTAGAGCTTCACATATGAGAAAATTTGGAACTTTATACAAAACCTACCATGTCTAAGTAATTTCAGTTAAGTTTGTTGACTGATACTGCAGAACATCCAGCTACAAACCATTACAGTAAATGCATAGACCTTCTCTGCATTATGTATGGAAGATCCTTATCTTGACAGTATGTTATGGGATATCATAGGAAGGAATAAGTATGTTCTAACAATATTCCTATGTTGGATTTCAAATGTTAAGTCACTGTAAATAATAGCATCATAATTCTTAGACATGATTTTTAGAGTGCAGGATGTATATGCTAAATGGAATAAATCTACTGTACTGACTTAACAAGGTGAACTTAAAATTACTGCTCACTGAATCTTTAATATCACTTTTACAAGTATTTAAAAAGAGCAATTTAGGGAACTAGAAATGAGGAAAAGCTCCCTAATATATTGTAATAATATTGTAACATTATGTAAAGAATACTTATTATTTCCAAACAGTAGCATGCAAAAAAAAAAAAAAAAAACGGTAGTGACCTTAGCACAGAGAACTGTGACGCTTTCATAATTTTAGTGTAGTCAGAATGAACATTATAATGCCATGGCAGTTTGGCAGGTGACCTTTAAACACAAACTAATGATCCATTGTATCTTATATAAGCACAGTTTATGTCATATGAGGTGCCTCAAATGCAGGCATATTCTCCAAAAATCTAGCAAAAGACCACCAACAAGCTGAACTTCCACCTAATGGTGAACTAATGTTAATCACCAACAACTTGTGGTTGTTTCTGAAATGGCTAATTAATAATGACGTACTACATTTTGTGATATACTGTCCTAAGTTTAATGAAACCTAGGATATAGCAGATTTATGTCCAGCATACAGGTGACCTATCCAGAGCAACATACAGAGATCAATGACGGTCCAGGGCTTAAGGCTCTGAAGGACTAATTGTTTGTGAGTTCAATTCTGGCTTTGCATGATTTTTGTATGTGAAAATCCAAGTTGCTTCTGTTGGGCCTCTTAGCAGGGTCCTAAATTTTAGGCTGCTAAGTTCAGCTCAGTTTTAGGTCAGTTTTAAGTCAGCCTGGATAAGGGTGCTAAGTGTTTTAAATAGAACTGCTTTGTAGTTACACATATTCTCATGCATGCACAAATATACTACAACCCAAGATTACCACCTAATTTACTCCTTTTTGGAGTTAGTTTAGTTTAAAAATAAGCAATGAAAGGGACAATTTTTCAAACTACTAATAAATTAAAGTGAATACACAATGCACACAAGTTGCTTTGTCACTCCCCACTTCCAGCTTCCCAGTGTCAATTTTAGGCCAGTTGTGTCATTTAACATAACGTTTTTGGATGTTTTGTTTTTGTTTGCTTGCTTTTTAACGCTATGGCCAATCACTAATCACAAGTCATAGCGTTTTACTAAAATGAAGAAGAAGTACAAAATGGACAAGGCAGAAATTCCCCAAAACAAGCGCTACTGCTATTTCCACAGAGGGTACGCTTCAAAATGCAGAATTCAAGGCTTGGGTTACCAAATCTCTTCAAAAATAATGAACATGCTCATACATATTGCACTGCTGACAGTGGCAAGCTCAAATACAAATTACAGCAAGAAACATTAGGGGTGAGTTCAATGGAATTTTGACTTTAAATGTGTTGGGGCATAAGGTTATCGGGTTTTGGCTTGTTGAAAGGGTGGCGACACTGTCAGATCCACTAGTTTAATTGGTTTGTCTTGGTCTTCAAGAGCTGTGTAGCTTCTGCATGGTTAGAATGAAAACCTGCCGAGAGTAATGTAATCCTCTGGTATATTCTACAACTCCAAATCAGAAAAAGTTGGGACAGTATTGAAAATGCATATAAAAAAACTGTTTTTTCTTACATTTTCTTTGACTTTTATTTCATTGCAGATAGTATGAACCTAAGACATTTCATGTTTTTTTAGTGTTAATAAAAATCCCATTCCTGCATTTCAGGCCTGCAAGACATTCCAAAAAAATTGGCATGGGGAAATTTAGTTAGTAATGAATTAAAAAACTAAATAATGATGTGATTTTAACAGGTGATGTCAACAGGTGATTTTAATTATGATTTGGTTCAAAAGCAGCGTCCAGGAAAGGCCGAGTCTTTGATGAGCGAAGATAGCCAGAGGATCTCCAGTTTGTCAACAAATGCGTGAGAAAATGATTGAAATGTGTAACGTCAGTGTACCTCAAATAAAGATTGGAAGAGATTTGCATATTTCTCCATCTACAGTGAATCTATCATTAAACGATTCAAGGAATCAAGAGAAATTTCAGTGCGTAAAGGCCTTCGATCTTTCAGACAGCACTGCAAGAACCATCATTCAACAGCTGATAGAACCACATGGGCAAGGCATTACTTTGGCAAACCTTTGTCAAGCACTACAACATGTAGTTACATTCACAAATGCCATTTAAAACGTTACTGTGCAAAAAACAAGTTTTTATGTTAACAATGTCCAGAAGTGGTGTCGACTTCTTTGGACTCGGAGGCATCTGGGATGGACCATCACACAGTGGAAATGTGTATTGTTTTGTATTTGTTGGAAAGAAATGGACACCGTGTGCATACACAAAGGTGTTCCTCTGGCTACACTGTGAATGTGTAACTGATGCATTTAGAGTAGCCTGTCTCTCTCTCATGAAGTCAGGGCTTATGTTTAGTAAAAGTTAAGGTGTGGCAATCACCATGATTCGGCTGTCTAAGTGCCTTGATGTCCATAATTGCCACATACACTCAGCAGACAGTGGCTGAAAAACAAAGTTACTACAGGTAGTCCTCGACTTACGACGCAGATCCGTTCCTAGGTGGCATCGTAAACCGATTTTCGGTGTAAGTCGGAACATAGGTACATACTGTACGTACATAACATACTGTAAGCACTTATCCTATCCTAACACCTATCCTAACACAGTAATTATCAAAAAACGAGCCGCGTAACCGTGTATTCTTCCGCCGTGCACACCAAACACGAAGTTCGCATTATGACGTTTACGACGCAAAACCACTTAAGTGCGAAACAAGGCTTTATACAGTAAATGCGAGATGTGTCGTAACCACGAAACGTCGTAACCCGAGGACTACCTGTACAGCAAAATGCAATGATAAATAATCGTTGTAATCATACTGTATATATTATGGACAGTGCGTCATCGTTGACACCCATTGGCTGAATCCCATTTCAGGGGCTGCATCATTCGGAGGCTGCATTTCAAGACCGATTGCGTCATAGCGCCGCGCCTAGGCTGTCCCATTTCAAACGCTCCTTCGTATGCGGCCGACAAATGCGGCCTTCTTTTCCCTGAAAACGAAGGATACATCTGATGTATCCTTTGCGACCTAAAATATCCTGAGGTGCATTGCGCATGAGGGGAACTTAGGGATATCGGAACGGTTGGCTGAGGAATAGACGTTATTTAAATGTTAGGATTTAAAAACTGGAACAGGTTTTTGGTTTTTTTTAGGGAGCACGGAGCAAATGGATACTTTTATTAAACTGCTTGGGGAAGAATTAATGCCAGCGCCTGCAGTGCAGCGTCTCCTCCTCCAATAATTGAAAAACCAAAAACAGCATATAAACTAAACTCAAAATGTCTGGCTCCATTGTTATAACAATTATTGCTGTTTTGTGATACGGTGCAGACGGGTGGTTCTGTGACGCAAACAGGAAATTCAATGCAGAGTAGACCGTCTCATTTCGGTTCGGCCTTCGCCGCGGTCTACCCAGCCTTCCAAGCACACACCTTCATAGACCACGTAGATCGCGTCCTTCGAAGGATGCAGCTCCTGAAATGGGATTGACGTTTTGAAGCCACCAAGATGGCCGCCTTGGGCGCGCTTGCGCAGTAGATGTAAATTGCAGCCAGAGCAAGCGCAGTAGAGACTGTAAGCGGGACGTAATCTCCGCCCAAACCCCCGATCACACTCGTTAGGGTACGGACACCTCTCGGTTTAATGCCGGGGACGCGCATTATGACTAAGACTGCACTTTTCATAGGTGTGCATCGGAATGTCATAAACTAACCTGCTAGCCGATGACGCCCAGGAAAAAATGCACTATGAAATTTGACAGTAGAACCATGAAGTGGCCAAATTACCACCAAAATACATAGTACAGCTGTGAAATAATTCATGGTCAGTTCATAGTCCACCAAGTTTACAGTTGTACTATGAAATTTGACAGTAGAACCATGAAGTGGCCAAATTACCATCAAAAATTAATAGTAGAACCATGACCCTCATGGGCAAACTGAAAGTTACATTAAAACTGTCAAGCAATTCACAGTTTTACTATGAAAATTCACAGTACATTTTTCCTGGGCGGCTCAAATGAGTGACATTAGGAGGGAACTTATGAAGCTAAAGTCAGGCATACACTGGGAGGTTTTAGCCCGATTTGGTCGTAGCAGAGGGAATTTCAGGATCGGTCCGAACTTCAGCTCGATCGGCTGACGTTTGCCATGCAGTGTAAGAGGGGAAGCGATGCCTGATTAAATGTCCAATCGATCTCCTGAACCACAGACTATACACAGAGTGAGCTGAGAGTGTTTTGGATAAACCTACACGTACGCTAAAGCTATAACTTTATAACTTCTGAATTGAGTCCTTATATGTAAACAGAACTCTTGTTTAGGGGCTGTGTTTAACGTGCAGTGTGAGCATCATATCAGTCGGACGGACTATTTTTGTACAGTGTCAGCATATAAATCACAGGCTTTGTCCGTACACGATGAACGTTTCAAATGTGCAGTCTGAGGTATCGCCAAAGAACAAGATTTCCGAAATCACTCAGTGTATGTCTGGTTTAAGAGCGCGTTCACGTCTTGTGATCGTCAGCATGAGCTGTGAATCAACAGGGCCATAGCTGTCACTCAATCGGCACACCCCTGTAAGTATCACCACATAACTTCCATAAAACCCATTAATCGTAAAGAAAACTACTGGGACAGATACTGACGTGATGGTAGCTTATAGAATTGACAGAATACAGCTGCCAGAAAAAAAATTCGGACGTGTAATTTGAAATGAAAACTGAGCCTGAGCCGTTCACTTACATGGGAATGGGCGGGGTTAAAAGTTGTACTGCTGCCAGTCACTAGAGGGCATCAGACATGTGGCTTCACTTTTCACCCTCTGTCGTCCAGTCCATGTATATGTGTGTGTGTGTGTGTGTATATATATATATATATATATATATATATATATATATATATATATATATATATATATATATATATATACACACACACACATACACACACTCTATGGTTGTAATGACTCTGTTCTGACATGAAAGCCAAAGGCTCATCTGGCTGCCAAGTATATCTGCCTCTGGGCACAGACTGATTTGTAAGCCTAATAACAGTGGGAATTAAAAAAAAGCAAAAACACACAATGCCAGATTGTTAACTACTGTTATAAGCGTGCCCTGTCAACGTTTCTAAACACACAGAACATTAACTCGTCCAGGTTAATTTGTAATGACATTTTTACAGTGTAATGCCAAGGTTTATAGGGTCGGATTACGTTTTGGTGCTTTTCAAAATTAAAAAAAGTTAACACAACCTCTACGGCTATGGCATATTTATGCACATTTTAATGCACAGCTAGGAAGTTAATTAAGTTCTGAGACCTAACAAAAACCCCAGTGTCATGCACTCTGAAAGTGCATTACTTAATTACATTACATACTGCAAATCTGGTGATTAAAGCCTCTTCAGTTTTACCACTTTGTAATTTTTTAAAATACTCACCAATCAGCCCAGTAGAGATACAAAAAACCAGTCCAGTTTGCACAGGGTGTAAGTAAAAAATATTCACTCTAGCTTGTGCAGGAATGAACACTGATTAATCTGCTCCAGTGTAGGAATATTTTTCTTTAAGTAAAATAACTGCAATTAAACAATATCAGAATGGCACCTTTGAATGTAATGAAATTGCTGCTATAACATTTAGCAACATAAAAAAATAAAAATAAAATAAAGTTGTAAAAACAACTAAGGAAAGGATCAGGGTACATCTTTCCTAACAAAAAATAAAAGTGCAATTTGTAACTTAAATAATTCTATTTCAACAAACCCAAGGAACTTTTAGTAATGATCTTAAATCATTAAAACTCCAGTGTGCCCTGAATTTAACTGTTACGCAACACTAGAGATGCATCGATTGTTCAAATTTTTTTAACATATGACTGGTCAGTTCCTATTTTCTTTCTGCCTAAGCAGTACAAATGACAGCAAAAAGAAACATTTTTGTTCAATGTTTCTTTTAATGTAACCTTCTTCATTGTTAAAGAAACATATCAGGGGCTGCTAGCTTGTGTCTGGCTCTGAATTCTTGCTGGCTTTAGCTTTAACCTCTTTGCCCTTGGTAGTTTTGTCAAATTCTGCATATTCAGTGGGGTGATACTATTTTAAATGTCTTCAATTCGTTGTTCCAAACATTTTCAGAAATGTTCCTCCACAACTTACTGCATGCAATGCAAACAGCACTCGCTACTTCAACACTGAATACATGGCTGTGTCTGAAATAGATCCCTACTCTCTTATTAGTATCCCTACTTCCTCACTGGTATGGTGCTATATAGGCATAGGGAGAGAATATTAAGTAGCACTAACAGCACAGCTGAAATTACCACTTCCCCATCATTAACATCTCATAAACAAGCACATGAACGGCTGAGCCATGTTTAAAGCTCCATACACGCATGAACTGAATTCTAAATTTAAACTAGTAAAAGCCCTGTTCATGTGTGGCTGATTTTGGGCCATTGTCGTGCACTGCACAATTGAAATGTGACCAGTTATGGCCAGTCACACTGAAAGCAGAAGATTGTTGTTGTGTTATTTTAGATTTTCAAATTCTGTGCATTTCCGTCTTTCTATCTTATGATGTTTTTATTCTTCAATTAGTGATCTACACACACCAGACAGTAACTGACCTAACATGTTTGGAATGTGCAAGGAAACCAGGGTACGATGCAACACAAGCAGTGGCTGGGCAGGAAATCAAACCTGGGTCTGGGTGTGAAGCTGTGAGGCAACAGCGCCATCAACTACACCACTGTGCCAATCATAATAACGATCAATCTGTTTCAGTGAATGAATACCCACTGATCAATATAGCACAATGTATGATTAATTGATATAAGGTCCCTGTGGCACGTGCAGTGGTTAGCACTGTCGCATCAGAGCTTCAGACACCCAGGTTCCTTGACCAGCTACATTCTGGGTGAGGTAGGCATGTTGGCCCTATGGGTATCCTTCCACATTCCAAAGACATGCATGAGGTAAAGTGTCATCTCTGGTGTCTGATTGCAAGTGAGTGTGTGGTCCGGTGCCTTAAGAAGGATTGGCACCCTGTCCAAGTTTGGTTCCAGCCTTGTGCTTCCACTTAGGCCCCAGCTCCTTGTGACCCAGAGATATATTACACAGGTATTAAAATCAATGGCTGAATAAATCATTTGTGTCTTTTGCAATAGAAACGAGTGCTACTGGTAGTACAACTGGCTTGATGCAATGTTCCTCTCAGAGCAATGACTGGCAAACATTTGTTTTGTCATTGTTGTTGGAACTTCTGCCTTCATAAGATGTTTAATGCAGAATGTGGTATGCCAAAAAACATACCATAGTGCAACGGAGATCAAACCGAATGTTGTTACTGCGATAATGTTAGTATCAGGATATTCTACATTTTTGTTCCCGACCAAGAAAAATGCAGTGCAGGTTTCTCTTGAAGAATGAGGCAATGTGCAATATGTTATACAACATAATTTATGGCCATACGAATAAAGGAACAGCATTTCAACAATACATTCACAATAAACGTTAAAGGTATTGGATAATCAAATATATATTTCCTTCTATAAGGCTCTCAAAAACAAGTCACACAAAAACAAGGATATGAGAATTTGATTCACACTTATTACACAGAGTATTGCACATCATCCTGTATATCCTACAAGCTACGACATGAGGTAACAGATTGTAAAGTTGATGAAGAGGAGGGTGAAGTCCTGTGAACCTGGTGGAGAAAACTGTACACTACAAATTATCTATAAATTTATGTAATGAAAAACAATGAGTTGCACAAAAGCAACGTGGCATGGTCTACTGCAAAAGCTTCCCAGCTTAAGGCACCCAGCTATCACCACAATTATGCCACATTGACTGACTGGGTTACAGGCACTCCTGCGTACCCCAGAGGTCAGTCCTGGTAAACCCAAAATGTTTGGAAAGTGTGGGCCACATTCTGTTCGCTGCTACCCTGTCCCTTGGGAAGAAAAGTGGTTGGAAGATCAAATATTAGATCAAGTATTTGGCCTTAAAACTTATCCAAATACAGTACTTCAGATATTACATTAACATTGCTGTTGAGCCTGAGGGACAGAAGAGATTTTGTGATCATGTATTATTGCTTCTACCAAAAATTCCCCATGCAGAAAATAAATATTGATTAATTATTGCACTTTTGGGGGACTTCCCAAGTTTCAGAGGCTGCTAGTGGCTCAGAAGGCTGGAGCTCCTATCCAGGAAAAGGATTCCAATGCACGTTCACAGTCCAATGCTATAATGCCAGTGAGCAAATCACTAATTTAATTTAGAAAGAAAAGACTAGCATTCAATCAAAAACGTTTTTTTTCCAGGACTGTGATAATCGTTTTGCAAAACCATTGCTTATCATAGTGGTATAATTAGGGGTGTGCGATATGCATCATCTACGATATCTTAATTGTACTTGATGTTGAGTAGGTCACTCTGCAAAAACCAGCCAAAAACATGCCCAAGAGTTCACGTATTCCCTGCGTCATGTAGCCAGGTAGGACAAACTACTGTGCAGCGTGCAAGAACTAATCTAGCGTTCTACCAAAAAGCGAATGGCTGAAGGTAAAAGAGTGAACAGACTGTGCTAGGAGACAAAATACAGACAGCACCAGGCTCAAAGTCGACATCATTGGATGTGATTTGGCTTTGAAAAGTCAGATGTTGCTCAAAAGACTGCAATCTGCAAACTGTCGGAAATCGTTTGCCCCAACTTATTTCACCATCTACGACCTAACCGCCATGTGCAATATGAAGCTTATGACAAACAATGAGACTTGGCTGTCCATGAAAAAGGTACCAGGACAAAAACATTAAGACAAAAAAGTGCCTTAGGAGAAGAAAAGCAACAGATATAACTAATGCGGTCACCAATTACATAATGAAAGACATGGAGCCAATTCAGCTCATGGAGAGACGGGTTCAAACTACTTCTGAACAATTTAGACCCAAGATACACACTGCCCCAGTACTGTGTAATTATCGCTAGTTAAAAACCCAGACAATATCGATATCGCACACCTCTAAGTATTACCTTACCAGACAATGTTTTTCAACAGCAAAGTATGTATAAACCTATGAAAAGTTCCTTTAACCATGTCAAACAGAAAATTAAATGTTTGTTTATTTGAAAACACCAAAGTGAAGTAAAGTGCCTGTTAGTCTGTATCAAACAGCATTGTGCAGCTCACAGGTGAGTTATGAATATATTAAGTATTTCATAAAGTCCTTCAACTGATGTGTCCTCAGCATCGTTCCAACAGACACTACTCAATACTGATTCAATGAAACTCTGCATCAGAATTAAACGCACGTCAAACAGAAGGCGAGGCATCAACAGCGCACTCGAGATCAGGAGCATTCTTTAAAAGTGGTCACCATGTTTCCTTTGCGCTGGGTAACTGTTCTGCAGTGCTGCTGCTGTGGCTGCCCGGTGAGTGCGGAACTTGTGCCAGCGTGTCCCTTAAATGAGAAACAAGTCTGAAAAACACATCAGCAAATGTATCACTCTACATTACTTGGAAGGTCGTCTGTGAATCTCCTATGGGCCTGGAAGTGTTCTTGCCGCAACTCCTCATGGTCTGGAAAGTGCTCTCAAAGTGCCGCTTGTGTGGGAGGGGGGCGACTGCATGAAAGCATTTGTGGTCTCGAAATGTCCTCAAAGTTAAAGCTGAATGGGTTGACGGTGGTGACCGCACTGCGGTCCTGCTCTCTCTGAAATTGCTGCTACTAACTGATCGTACTCCTGCCTCCTTTGCATCGGACAGGTTTTCATATGTGCGGAACAAAAGGTGACGGAAAGCCATTGTTTAGAGGGCTTGAACCCAAAAGAATCGTCTAGAAATAACTTAAGAAGCATTAAATAGGTTGGCATTGGTAAGGACTTCACAATACGATACATGGGTCACGATACGGATTATTCATGATACAGTGGGGCAAAAAAGTATTTAGTCAGCCACTGATTGTGCAAGTTCTCCTACTTAGAAAGATGAGAGAGGTCTGTAATGTTCATTCATAGGTACACTTCAAACTATGAGAGACAAAATGAGGAAAAATCCAGGAAATTCACATTGTAGGATTTTTAAGGAAATTTATTGTAAATCATGGTGGAAAAATAAGTATTTGGTCAATAACAAAAAGTGCAAACTCAGTACTTTGTCACATAACCTTGTTGAAGGACAGATGTTTCCAAACGTTTCCTGTAAGTCTTCACCCGGTTGGCACACACTGTAGCTGTATTTGGGCCCATTCCTCATGCAGATCTCACTCTTTTAAAGCAGTGATGTTAGGGCTGTCACCCAACACCCCCCCCCACCCGGGCAACTGGCACGCTGGGCAAGCAGGATCGGCGTCACCTCTTGCGGTAGTGTGTTACTGATGGTTAGCCTTTGTTAATTTGGTCCCAGCTCTCTGCAGGTTCATTCATCAGTTCCACTCCGTTGTAGTTCTGGGATTTTGTGACCGTTTCATTATCAATTTTGACCCCACGGGTGTACTTGCGTGGAGACGGAGATCGAGGGAGATATCAATGGTCATTGTATGTCTCCATTTTCTTACAATTGCTCCCACAGTTGATTTATTAACCACCAACCTCTTGGCATATTGTAGATTCAATATGTACCAGCCTTGGTGCAGGGTCTACATTTTCTCCCTGGTGTCCTTCAGCAGACCTCTTTGGTCTTGGCCATGGTTGAGTTTGGAGTCGAAGGTTTGAGGTGTGGACAGGTGTCTTTATACAGATAAAAGAGGTCAAAACTGGGGCCATTAATACCGGTAACGAGTGGAGGACAGAAGCGCTCTTAAAGAAGTTGTACAGGTTGTGAGAGCCAGATATCTTGTTGTTTGGGGGTGACCAAATACTTATTTTCCACCATGATTTACAATAAAATTAATTGATTTCCTGGATTTTTTGTCTAATGTTGTCTCTCCTAGTTGAATGTACCTATGATGAAAAAATACAGACCTTCCATTTTATAAGTAGGAGACCTTACACAATCAGTGCTGATAAATACTTTTTTGTCCCAATTAGCAAGGGATTCGGCAGTTTTTGCAATGGTGCCAGTTGATTGACTTACACAAATTGTACTTCTCAATGTAATGCTTAAATCCACAGTTATACAGTTTGATCTGATTAACAAAAACAGAACGACACGACGCACCTTCAGCAATCTCCCTGAACTTTGCCTCTGCATCTGGGCTTTTGTTCTTGTCCGGGTGATACTTCATGGCCAGCTTGTAGAAGGCCTTCTTGATCTGGTGCTCAGAGGCATCTTTGGGCACCTCCAGGATTTCATAGTAATCTTCCTGGGCCAGGATGACCTCGGTGATCATCAGGACACACACAGCTACTGCTAAGACTGACTGGGTTGTGGCCATGTTTGTGCCCGTGGCTGTAAACAGGAAGGAAATAATGTGGGTTAACAGTCAGCTCACACTTGCAACTTTTGTTGAGTTTTGCTTTCAGTCACATTAAAAAAAGCTAAAAGCTCTTTCACACCTCTGCAAATACTTATCAACTGGCTCATGCTCCAACCCTTCGAACTTGACCCATGTTAGAACTAAGACTAACATTATCTAGACAGCCCTCTAACTGATGAGCGCTCATATCTCAGACACACACTGATAACAGGTTCATAATATGAGCATACATGCGTGGAATCTCCATAGACAAACAATGGCAGTAGAACCGGTTATACTGAACACCTCAGTGACTCTAAATATATCTCTTAAAGGCTTCTACCTGCCTAACACGCAGTCATTTCATCTTTCTGCCCTGCCCCTGAAGCAAAGTCCATAATAAAAGAACTTTGCTGGAGCCATCGGGTGGCTTACACAAAGCCCTGACGTCCATTACACACCTGAGCTGAAGTGGAATACCAACTGAGACACTGTGGGCCTATTGCCAATCATCAGTACCCAACTTTACAGTCATGTTCCAAATGTAGTAGAAAGCATTCTCTGGGGAGTGAAGGCAGAGCATGTTTCAGATGTTATTAGCAGATGTTCAAAACCTACTGACAATAAAGTGTGTGTTTTAACACTATTTCAATGACAATGTTCCTATGGCAACAACTTAAGTTCATGTTTATGTTAAACACCAGCTAAGATGTAGATAAAGTCACACCATGACATTCTGCTGTTATTATTTCTTGGTAAATCTCTGCGCGGATTTGAAAAGTCAGATTGCGTGTCCACAAAGCTCTGAAAAAAATCAGATACGAGCCACATTAAGGACAAAGAAATAAGTACCAGGGGGCCACTTCAGTGTGGTAATTGTGAAAGGAGCCTAAAGTTCCTAAGGACCAGTTCCCAACTATACCCAAGCTGTTCCTCTGTCATCAGTTCCAGTGCTCATACCCTTACTCCATTTAACTAGAGGGAATTATGCCACCTCCCTCCTGGGTGGATGAGCATGCCACACCAAATCTTTCCCACCGAGGGACTAGATTAACTGACAGTGAACTTAAATAAGTACATAATGTAAATAATAATAAATCACTTGTGCTCCATTTATTTTTTTATTTAGCTCCTCAAATATCGTATTCGCTTAAATTTATTATAGTCTATATATTATTAAATTATTTTATTCATCAGATTTTTATTTAAAATATTGGTCTCTTTTTTTTAGGTTCTGTGTGTTTAAGCTTAATCAACACTTATTAGCTGGGTATTCTTGGTTTAATTCTTACTATAACATTAGGGCTGTCAAGGAGGTTGGGTCCCTTTTTGAGGTTTCTTTCCTTAAAACATTGAAGGACCTTTCCCTCTGCCACTGTGCTCCTACAGTTGCTCATTAGGGCTCAGGCCCTAGAATATTGTAAAAACTGCTTTGTCATTGTAAAAAGCGCCATATAATTCAAAGTGACTTGACATAAAAAGGCATGACTCTAAAACAAATGCACCTGGGGTATGCACTTTCTGGTCTAAAGCTTTTACGATTTTGATTTATCTGGCCCTTGATCTCCCCATAAAAAAAAAAATCAGCTAGGGACTTGATGTGATTACAATAACATTGATTTTTTAAATCTCATGCTACACTGTTCAGAGTTGTGGATGTCACAGGTGTCCGTATTTGCTACAAGTTACAGTACGTGTACTGTTATAACCCTAAAGTGTATCTCATTATTGCGAGGAACAAAGATAAGACGGCGATATTTTCGATAAGCTACTGGTTTTATTGATATGCATATTAAATTACAGAAATGGAGGCATCCCCTGGAAACTGGGTGCAAGGTTGGGAACCACACTGTGGACCCCAAATATAGGTATATTATAGAGTACCAACCATAACACACAAAAAAAACATACCACACAACACACACACACACACACACCACACACTATCGGTTGGGGGAGTTTCTATTGACATAATGATACTGGACCTAATTAATGCTACACCTACACCAAACCCTAACCTTACCTCAGTACCTAATGGAAATTAATTATTAATTTATTGTTTAAAAACGAAGTCAGTAGTAACAGACAAAAAAACCAAAAACAAAACAAAAAAAGTTTTCCTCTTGCAGAGATATATTAATTTTAAAAATTTTTTTAATTTTTTATATATATATATATTAATATAATATTATATATAGATGACACACACACACACACACACACACACATATATATATAATCTTATATATATGTAAAATGTGTGTGTGTGTGTGTATATGTATGTATGTGTATATATATATATATATATAATACACATTTATTTATATATGTAGATATATATATATATAATATATAGATATATTAGATATAAGATAGATAGGAGATATAGACAATATACATAGAGACATATATATATACACATATACATTTATATATATATATAAAAGTTTATATAATATATATATATATATATATATATATAATATATATTATAGATATATATAATATTATATAATATATATATATACATACCAACATAAATCATATACACACACACACCACACACATTTTACGTAATATATACACCACAAAGATACACACACACATACAGACATATATATGTGTATATATTGTGTGGGTGTAATATATATATATTATATATATAATATATATATATATTATAAAAAAATGTGTGGTGTGTATATAGATATATATATATATTGATATTATAATATATATATATATATATATTTTACAAAACACACACACACACACACGTTTAGATATATATCGAGATCTATATAGAATATCTTCTATATATAGATATATCTATATATATACACATACACACACCACACAAACACACACACATAAATATATATATATATATATAATATATACACATACACACACAGACAGACAGGACAGACAGACAGCCAGACACCACACAAACACACACACACACACACACACACACACACACACACACACACACACACACACACACACACACACGCCAATTCAAATTAGCCTGTTCACCTTCTGGCATTTTTGGGAGGTGCCATTAAACCGGAATATCCAGAAAAACAAACACGCATTAGAAGAAGAACATACCAAAGTACACATATACAGAAACAGGTGTGTGTGGGGTGGAGGCTTGACAGCGCTACCTGTCAACAACGAGCCCACCTCTTCACATGTTCCAAATATGACCCTACAGTTTTAGGTGAAGTGTTGTTATCATATATCTGAAGCACAACTGAATGTTTATCACCGTGACTTATTATTATTATTATTATGATGATGATGATCATCTCCATAGCGACAGCTGAATAACAGGCATTTCCCCCGCCATCTCTCTTCCTAACTTTAGGATAATAAAGCCGAACTGTTGAACAGAACACTGCTAGTTTACTCTTTAACACCTCAAACACACTACCAGCATAGCCTGTGACTGCGGGAACGCATAAAGAAAGTCAACACAGCCTTACCTAACAAATCGCTGCTGCCCAAACTCCAGCCGTCCGCTGACACACAGCTGATTCCTTCTAGAGTGACGCTGCAAAACTCTTCTCCACGACGCGTTCTCTAATTGGTCCATTCATACAATGTGCGACTAACCGTTCTCTGATTGGTTGGAGCATGTGAGCCCGTGGAACATTGCTCCAAAGCAAGTTCCGTAATAGAAACATTGGCCGCGTCCTAATCCGCGTCCGCATTATACAAAACACGCACTAAAATAGTAGCCACGCACATAGCAACTATGTACTAACTGGACAACTATTTAGTAAGTTATTATGCGATTTGGGACGCAATCATTCAAGATACGTTAGTATTATATAGTTCACCTGCTTAAGCAGCGTTTATGTGCTGTTAACGCCTGTAAAAAGGTAAAAATAAAAATTAAATAAGCACATAAACCAACCAACACACAAACAAACAAATAAAAAATGGAAATGAACTTTAACCTTACCTCAAGCAACAAAAAAATACCTCAAGTTCATTGCATAATGACTGTTCCTCCAACAAATTTGTATAATTTGAAATTTAGTCAAGCTCTTTTTATGTTGTGTCTTTCATTATTTTTCTATCACTACCTAATACTAAATTACTAAATACTTTTGTCCATGCAAACTCATACTTTCGCCACTCACAGATACGTAGGCTAATATTGGATCATTTCCCTCAAATAACAAATAACCATATATTATATTTTAGAGACGTTTCTTTTTTCATTCTTTCTCAAACATGTTTCTTACTCTCTTTTCAGACTTGTATCTACTCTCTTTTCAAACTGTTTTCTTCTTCAAATTACACTTTAATAAACTTCTCTGTTCTTTAATTTCTTCACAGTAGCTATTATACCGTCTGTGCCTCTAAGAAGGACACAGCAATGAGAGGCAGCGTTTGACTTGCTTAAATAACATGCAGCACCACTGCCTCTCATTAGCACGGATTGTCAATTGGTGCATTCTTTGGAACTTTATCCCTATGATTTAGTAGCATTGCCTTGAGCTCTGCTCTGCTGACAAAGAGGTGAAACAGCAGGCCATGTTACAAGTAGTTCACAGACAGAAATTAATTGTGGCAGAGCCTCCAAAAACATGATGCTGAGTGATGATGAGTCTAATAATGGGGAAACATACCATGTAGAGGACAATAAGGATACACGTGTACATTTTAATAAGTTTTTACATATTTTAAGTATAGTAGCAGTCTTTTTTAAGAAAAATATACACTTATTGCAAAATTTACAAAATCACTAATCACCATGATCACTAAAATTCATGCCTGATAGAAAATTTCTAAATACATTTCTAAATTTCTAAAGAAAAGCACTTCAAATTTTGCATAAAATGTACTGTAGGGTCCATCTATTTTAGTATGTGGCACAAAACAAATTGAAATTATGTTGACCAGTGTTATTAGTGATTTATTTATTTATTTATTTCTGCATGTGACAGGCATGCAGAAGGCACCTCCGGGAGCTTTTGGAAGTGATGGGCTAGGGAATGAGACTGCTGCTTTATACCCCTTTTAGTACGTTTTTCTTACAAACTAAATTAATTAAGCATTAGGGCTAGGTTATACATTAAAGATTCTATATACTCCATGTATCCACATAGTGGCACTATAACACTTCTATAACATTTCTCAGGCGACTCACAAATCTAGATAATAACTATAAAGATACGTCAGAATAGAGAACGTCAGTCTCAATGTCCACAGTAAAATAATACTTGATATTTATTTTATCACTCAAATTATTGATTTGAACCAACATAGCATATTGCCAATATATTGCTATTTAAATGTGACTTAATTGTTTTAACCCAAGGTGTGTCACATTCAAACATTGGCCCTCATTAATTAGAGTTTTTTATTTTGCCATATCAAGCTCACAGAAATATTAATTTAAAGCTGATGGAATGCTTACATAACACACAAAAAAATCTAAAAATATTTGGTAGACCGCTCAGTGTATGAGCCCAAAGGAGATTACTAGCAATTAAAGGTTAATACTTATAGATTATAACTAATTTTTAAATAAACATGTAATGATTTCATCTGAACTTCAGACATTGGATTTATGGTATACAATTCATCTACTGTTTCTCAAAAAACAAAAAACAAAAAATAATAATAATAAAAAAAAACCCCACAAAATCAAAATTCATATCATAGAATTATTGCTACTTTTGAATTATGTGCGAATCCTCTTTCCATAGGTTGCAAGATATGACATGCACTGGTATTAATTAAAAATATATATTTTCTTAAGAAACAGTGAATTTTAGTGAATCTAAATGCTCAGTACCTGCTCAGAATGAATGTTTGTGTTTTTATACTCTTACCAACAAACCCTGAACAGAAATAACACGTCAAAGTTTATGGCACAGTAATGACGCAGAAACCAGAAAGACAGCATATTTCACATACTACCAGCCATGAGGTATTTTTAACCAGAAAATAGACTTATTAATTGACGTGGCACTGCTGACCCCTTGTCTTTCTTTAAATATATTGCTATATTTTCCAAATGTTGTTTCCTCCAGGTGTTTGGCTTCCTCCCACCTCCACCATATATCAGTAAATGGACTGGGTTCAATAATTAACCCATAGATGTAACTGTAATGAACTCATTAACTCATTAACAGTATTCATTTAGGCATTTAGATCTGAACAGTGCATACACACCAACTGTATTGGCTGCTCAGCTATTTTTTTTTTCATCTTAAAGTATACCATACAGTTAAAATTCTAAATGTTTGTCAAAAAACACAAAAGAAAAGTCCTGCAAAATGTAGTACAGTGTATTAAAAAAGCAATAGTTGTAATGTAGGCGCACCCCTGGTTTGTTGTGTATGGTATATTCACAGACCTGAAACCAGTGCTGTGTGCAACTTCCTTCAACACAGAAAATAACCCAACCTTGATATATACGCATTGTCAGAGGAGTAGATAGAGTACTGGTTCCCAGGTTGCAGATACCTATGACTCTGGGAAGGGCTTAGAAAAATTGTCTAAATATTGGAAATGAATCACTCCATTGTCCAGAAGATCATCTGTGAGTGGAGAAGATTTCAGTCACTGCTGACTTGTCCAGCATTCTGGCCTTTGCCTATAAATTGCCTCTATTTAAATTTACATTTACAGCATTTAGCAGACGCCCTTCTCCAGAGCGACTTACAATCTTACAATTCAAGCAATGGTGGGTTAAGGGTCTTGCTCAAGGACCCAACAGTGGCAGCTTGGCAGAGGTGGGATTTGAACCCTGGACCTTCTGGGCCAGAGTCCAGTACCTTAACTGCTAGGCTACTAGCGTATAAGTCTTCTCCCATAAGTCTTCTACTTCCCTGAGCAATTAGCCTGAACATTATTTTATTCAGTGGTTAAGGTAAAGATGCACTATCAGTTCACAGAAAACTGACCAGAGGGCCATAAAGTCCTCAACACCATGCATAATTGAAACCTAAAAACCAGCATATGTGGTAGGTTTGATACAAGAATACTGGTCATTAAATGCTGGGATAGTGAGTACTGCATTCAATAGCATGGGATGCAGGTATGGTGGCTGACTGGTCAAAACATTAAACCATGAAGATTGCAACACTAAGTGGGCCATATGGAAATATGGCAATACACTTACATAGTCTTCTTGTACACAAAGATAAAATCTTAAAAAGATTTAAGCGTTTGATATAAAACTCAAACACATGACTGTGTACGGTGGCGTATTGCTGCCACACAGAATAAAAAACAAATCCTTCAGCATTCCGTTATTACCAGAAAGTATGTCAATAAAAACTACATAATTATGTCGTAATTATGAGATAGTATTTTGTTATAATGAGAAAAGTACGTCAATGAAACAACTAAATTATGTAGTTATTATGAGAAAATATTTAATAGGCTATCTAACTGACAGAGGTACAGTGGGGCAAAAAAGTATTTAGTCAGCCACTGATTGTGCAAGTTCTCCGACTTAGACAGATGAGAGAGGTCTGTCATTTTCATCATAGCTACACTTCAACTATGAGAGACACAATGAGAAGAAAAAAAAAATCACAGTAGGTATGGTGCTCTTGGGATGCATTCAGCATTCTTCCTCCTCCAAACATGAACTCATGAGTTGAGTTTTAACCAAAAAGTTCTATTTTGGTTTCATCTGACCACATGATATTCTCCCAATCCTCTTCTGGATCATCCATATGCTCTCTGGCAAACCTCAGACGGGCCTGGACATGTACTGACTTAAGCAGGGGGACACGCCTGGCACTGCAGGATCTGAGTCCCTCTCGGCGTAGTGTGTTACTGATGGTAGCCTTTGTTACTTTGGTCCCAGCTCTCTGCAGGTCATTCATCAGGTCCCTCCGTGTAGTTCTGGGATTTTTGCTGACTGTTTTCATGATCATTTTGACCCACGGGATGAGATCTTGCGTGGAGCCATAGACCAAGGGAGAGTATCAATGGTCTTGTATGTCTTCCATTTTCTTACAATTGCTCCCACAGTTCATTTATTCACACTAACCTGCTCGCCTATTGTAGATTCACTCTTCCCAGCCTGCTACAATGGTTTTTTAGCCTTTAGATATTTTCCTGTAAGAAATAATGAAAATTAGGGCTCGTACTATCGGAATACTAAGCATACTCTATAACCCATTTACCAAAAGGGAGTACATCGAGTAATGTATGTGCTGTCTAAAATGTTAGTCATCCTTGTTCAGATAAAAAAAAATTCTAATAAAACAAATATAATAATCAGCTTTCAAGCAGATTTGGGTTTGATTTTGCATCACCTGGCATAAAAATCGTAATAAAAACACTATGATATATGCCCAGGCCAAGCCCACCTCCTAAACTGCCTAGTTACTGTGAAACACAGTCACGTGACTGAAAGGCGCTTTTCTAGTGGTCGTTGGCTAGAGGGGGGAAGTTGTTGTTGTTAGGAAGGAGGAAACCGTCGGTGTGAAAAGTAGGTGCCGGTTTAATTATCAGTCAGAAAACTTGATTATGGGAATCAGGTATAATCACAGATCAGAGGAAGAGATCGGGAATTAGGATTTTATTCATGTTGTAGAAAATTGTACGCTGGTGAATGCGGTGCTTTTGTGTTTCCACGTTATGCGATGAAGCCTAGCAATGTCAGTGAACTTGACAGCGATCTGATCCCAGTTCAGCTAGATCAGTTACAACTGTCAGTTAATGTTATGCTTCACTATAAATGACAGATTAGTGTGAAAAAAAAAATCTGCTAATTGGTATTGTCGTTCTACAGTTGTAGTGAATGCACACTGTATATATTGTATGTATCAGCCAAGACATTTAAACCGCATGGTCTGTAATGACGTAATGCATCAATTGAACGTCCCTATAAATGTCCCAGAGCCTAGGTTTCCCAGCAGAACCTTACACAGATCGTCGCACTCCCTCCTCCGGCTTGCCTTCTTGCCACACTGCATCCTGGAGCCGACATATCTTCATATTGCACACGTACTCAACCGTTCCGAAATAGTGCCTGCTTGCACTGCTCCAAGGTGCAGTTCTGACACTCGTGTGCCCATTGGAGGTGCTTTGATGGTGTCCTAGGCAGACCCACACTCAGAGGGTTAGTAAACATTTCTGTGACTCGTACCACAGTAGCTCTTCTGTCCATTCATACCACAGGACAGGATTAGTTGTTCTCATTCATGATGAACCTTGGGCACCGACACCCTGTCACTGGGTGGTGATCTGTCCCTCCTCTGCAAGCTCTTGGTATGTACCTGCCATTGCTGATCAGGAAATGATCTGACCCAGTTGTCTGGCCATAAGGATTTGTCCCATTAAAGTCACTCAGGTTTTTGTTTCTGAACATTCCTCCTACATACAACATGTCAACAATGAGAGCCAACTGTTCACATACTATCTAATATATCCCAGATCTTAACATGCGCTGTTGTAACGATAGTTAATGTCCTTTATTAATAGGCCTGTGCATGGTTTTCGTATTTTGGCTGATTGAGTAAAAAAATCTTATAGTTTATTTAACCCAGTTCACGTAGATGTGCTTGGTATTAAAGTCCATTTGTTGCTATACACAATACTGTATATCAGCCCCCCTTTACCCCACCCATCAATAGAAAAACACCACCATGGGACCACAACTGAGGAGGTTTTAGATGAAAACTCGATTCGTCTTATTACAGCAGTGATATGTGAAGTGTATCAGGTCCAGTTTTAGTTTTCTCTGGCCTAATACAGGTTTAAACCGTACTTGAATATAACTGCATGTTGAATGAGAATGTTTACTGTGGTTTTGCTTGTGCGTTTCTGAACCCTTTGGAATTTTCTTGTTTCCTGTATGTATATGACCTAAAACATTTACAGCATTTAGCAGACGCCCTTATCCAGAGCGACTTACAATTGGTACAGTCTTACAGTCCAAGCAATTGTGGGTTAAGGGTCTTGCTGAAGGACCCAGCAGTGGCAGCTTGGCAGAGGTGGGATTTGAACCCTCGACCCTCTGGTCTAGAGTCCAGTACTTTAACCGCTAGGCTACCACAGTCCCACAGTAAAACATCAGATTGACTTTATTAAACAAATGAGTCAAATATGTTAGGCTTGTTAATTTATTGAGGACAATGTTCCAATATTACATATTTGTGAGAGGCAAAAGTATGTGAGCAGGGTACACAAACTTTCAGGCACCACTGTAGAGTGATTTCTGTTTTAGTGTTGTATTTAAAGTTAGACACTACAGCATATTGCAGTGTTGATACCATTATTAACAAACTTGTAGTGTGTAAAGAAAAGTTGTTACAAGCCAATATTTGAATATAAGTTATATGCGTCAATATGTACATGTTTTAGGTATAACAGTATACCTCTTACCTCTTGTGTACACTAGTGTTGTTCACTGTTACATTTATTTTATCAAGGTAATACTGTATTAGGTGGAATTTAAATATAGTTAACATATGACTAGTGTTTTAAATATGTCTTACCACTTGCATGATTTATTATTATTTACTTAAAAAGCCCTATTTTAAAAGCTGCTACTTCAGTGTAGTAGTAATTAATGAATAAATCAAGACCTAGTACTTCTTGAGGTCAGCCATGGTCATACAGAAGATGTCTTTACAGGTCTTCAAAAAAAGGAAATGATGGCATGTACTTTCATTTTGGAGTTTAGATAACCATTTATTTTCCCAGAAATGTGCTTCTATGTTTTCCAGCACTGCTCTGTGACTAACACTTCACTGGTTCTCCTACCAGATTATGATGCCTTAATGTACTTTTAATTTTCTTGTGTCCAAAGTTGACAGTTTGTGTGGATGGAGATGGAGGAGCGGGCTCGCAGCTGTTTGCTGCGCCACAGGGAGACACTGGAGCAAGATATCAAGGCCTCGTACCTCATGGACCACATGATCAGTGATGGGGTCCTGACCAAAGACGAGGAGGACATTGTACTCAGCAAGGTACGTGCTATGTATCTGCTGAAATCTATTTATGGTACAGTATAGTGTAGGGAAGCACCGATTGCAATTTTCTTGGCCGATTCTGATATCCGATTTTTTTAAACATATGAACGGTTGGTTCTGATTTTGGCCAAATCTGATTTTCTATCTGTATAAGAATTATAAATTTCTACAGAAATGTTTTTGTAAAACTTTTCTCATAATAGAAACATTAATTGCTAAAGAAAGACAGTAGCGCTGCTGGCTTGCACTTGCCTCTGCTCTGTTATAGCTAGCTTTAGCTTTAACCTCTTTGCCCATGTTAGCGTTGTATATTCTGCATGTTCAGTGGGGTGATGCTGTTTTAAACATCTTAGTAATGTTGTTGTTCAGAAAATTTTCGGATATGTTCCTCCACGCCTTACTTTTGCCATCTATGGCTGTGTCTGAAATAGATCTCTACTCCCTCGTTAGTATCCCTACATCTTCATCAGTATTGCGTTATATGGATATAGGGATAGACTCTTAAGTAGCACTAAGAACACAATTGAAATCTAACACTTCCTCATCAACATTCTCCAGCCCCAGGCTCATAACGAAACCCACGAGTGGCTGAGCCTTGCTTAAAGCTCCTTACACACGTACTGAATTCCGAATTAAAGTCAATGAAAGCATTCTTCTGTTTATGTGTGGCTGTGTTTGTGCCGCTGTCGACGTTGTGTGCTGCAAAAATGTAAATGAGACCGGCAAAGAATCAGTTCTATGAGACTGATCGGCCAATCACCGGTTAAGGCCGTGCTAAAAACTGTGGGATTCCTGTAACAGGCCGATCGACCGGTGCATCTCAAGTGCAGTGGTATTCTCACCTTTTTACTTTGCGTTATCTATAGCACATAGTGTCTGTATTGAACATGTAGGCAAGATTCTATGAAAACGGAGGCATGTAGGATAAGTTGTAAGTTGTTATAAAACTCCAAGCACACTTTTCTTTCTGTATGCCAAGGCTACCAGAAGACAGCAGGCAGCAGCACTGTTGGAGGTACTTCTAAGCAAGGATAACAGTGCCTACATCTCCTTCTACAATGCTCTAATCCAAGAGAGCTATGCAGACCTGGCCAGTCTTCTTCACAGTGACTTGCCACAGCTCAGCCCTGAAGGGGAAAAAAGCTACTCAAATGGGATTCCTCCTGCAGGTAAACTTGAAATCACTTGTTAAGGTCAGCAGTGCAGTAAACTCAACCAGTATATCCTGTTTAAGTCTATAGCCGTTCACTCACCAACCATTTTAAGTACACCTCCTTGTTTCTACAGTCATTGTCCATTTTAGCACTTCCACCTACCATATAGAAGCACTTTGTAGTTTTACAATTACAGACTGTAGTCCAGTTGTGTCTCTACATACTTTGCTCTCTAATGGTCAGGACCCCCACAGGACTAGCACAGATCAGGTACTATTTGAGAGGTGGATCATTCTCAAAGATCAGTTTTAGTTACAGTTGTGCTTGAAAGTTTGTGAAACCTTTAGAATTGTCTGTATTTCTGCATAAATATGACCTAAAACATCATCAGATTTTCACACAAGTCCTAACAGTAGATAAAGAGAACCCAGTTAAACAAATGAGACACAAATATTATACTTGGTATTTATTTATGGAGGAAAAATATCAATATTACATATTAGGTGAGTGGCAAAAGTGATGTGAGCCTCTAGGGAGGTGAAATTAAGTCTCAGGGTTTTTAATCAATGGGATGGACAATAGGTGTGAGTGGGCACCCTGTTTTATTTAAAGAACAGGGATCTATCAAAGTCTACTCTTCACAAGACATGTTTGTGGAAGTGTACCATCGCATGAACAAAGGAGAATTTTGAGGACCTCTGGAAGGGAGTTGTTGATGCTCATCTGGCTGGAAAGGGTACAAAACCATCTCTAAAGAGTTTGGACTCCACCAATCCGCAGTCAGACAGATCGTGTACAAATGGAGGATATTCAAGACCATTGTTACTCTCCCCAGGAGTGGTCGACCAACAAAGATCACTCCAAGAGCAAAGCATGTAATAGTTGGCGAGGTCACAAAGGACCCTAGGATAACTTCTAAGCAACTGAAGGCCTCTCTCACATTTGCTAATATTAATGTTCATGAGTCCACCATCAGAAGAACACTGAACAACAATGGTGTGCATGGCAGGGTTGCAAGGAGAAAGCCATAGGTCTCCAAAAAAAACTTTGCTGCTCGTCTGCAGTTTTCTAAAGATCACGTGGACGAGCCAAAAGGCCATTGGAAGAACGTTTTGTGGACGGATGAGACCAAAATAGAATTTTTTGGTTTAAAAGAAAAAACGTGTTTTGTTTGGAGAAAGGAAAACACTGCATTCCAGCATAAGAATCTTATCCCATCTGTGAAACATGGCGGTGGTAGTATCATGGTTTGGGCTTGTTTTGCTCCATCTGAGGACAGCTTGCCATCATTGATGGAACAATGAATTCTGAATGATATCAGAGAATTCTAAAGGAAAATGTCAGGACATCTGTCCAATGAACTGAATCTAAAGACAAGGTGGGTCATGCAGCAAGACAACGACCCTAAGCACACAAGCCGTTCTACCAAAGAATGGTTAAAGAAGAATCAAGTTAATGCTTTGGAATGATTAATGACCAAGTCAAAGTCCTGACCTTAATCCAATGGAAATGTTGTGGAATGACCTGAAGTGAGCAGCTAATGTGAGGAAATCCACCAACATCCCAGAGCTGAAGCTGTTCTGTACGGAGGAATGGGCTAAAATTCCTCCAAGCTGGTGTGCAGGACTGATCAACAGTTACAGGAAACGTTTAGCTGCAGTTATTGCTGCCACAGGGGGGGTCACACCAGATACTGAAAAAGCAAAGGTTCACATATTTTTGTCACTCAACTGATAGTATTATTGGATCATTTTCCTCAATAAATAAAATGACCAAGTATAATATTTTTGTCTCATTTGTGTAACGGGTTCTCTTTATTTACTTTTAGGACGTGTGCGACAATCTGATGATGTTTAGGTCATAGTTATGCAGAATACAGGAAAATTTAAAGGGGGGTTTCACAAACATTCAAGCACCTCTGTATGCCATTTCACTGTTGGACACATCTTTTCACTTCATAGATTATAAGATTGGAGCTTTCACAAAGGTTTCGTTTGTCTTTCATGATGATTGATTGGTTACAATATGATTACAGTAAACAGGTTCTTTTGCTTTCTTACGTATTTCTGACAACCATTATTATACTGTTTTGTGTTTACAGTTGTGAGGTTGGCAATGATGTGTTGTGCCCTAATTTCAGTGCAGGAAACTCTGAGTGTGGGGGTGGCGTTCCACAGAAGGCCCATGGTGTACAATGAACCCGTCCTGTTGTGTTAACCTCCTCGGGAAAAAGTTGTTTACAGACTACCAGAGGGTCCAGGCTGCGGTGACTGTGTTTGGCCTGAGGGATCAGGAAAAGTCTGTTGTGGGCGGCAGAAGCTTGTGAGGATTGGGCTTAATTAGAGGTAAATCAAAACCAGTTTGATCTCACGTTATCATTAAGTCTGGGGATCGTGTTTTTATAGTTGTTCTAATGTTCAATTATGAATATGTTCTAAAGAAACATATGGAGTGTGAGAAAAGAAAATGAAAGGTTGCTCTTGCAAACATATAAGGGAACAAGAATCTGATCTTAAACTACCCCAAATAGTATATTGTTTGACACAGATAAACGATTAGAACCTCAACAGTTTTATGTGTATTTAAGATAAGATCTCATTTACAGATGCTTCTGGACAAATAAAATGTATGAAAAATTTGAAGGAAGGTACAGTGGCTGCCGAGAGTCTTGGATCCAGAATGAAAATGCTTCTACATGGTGCTTGGAGTTGTGAAACCTTTTAGAACTTTCTAATCTCTGCAAATATGACCCTAAAACATATCGATTTTCACAAAGTCTAAAAGTAGAAAAGAGAACCAGTTAAAACAATGAGACAAAAAATATTATGACTGGTCATTTTTTATTGAGGAAAAATGATACAATATTAACATATAGTCAGTGGCATACATTTTGTATGTGAACACCTCTTAGGATTAGCAGGTAATTTGAAGGGGGAAATTAGAGTTAGGTGTTTTCAGTCAATGGGATGGGACAATTCAGGTGTGCGTGGGCCCCCTGTTTTATTTAAAGGAACGGATTGATCCTATCAAAGTATGCTCTTCACAACCACATGTTTGTGGAAGTGTATCATGGTACGAACAAAGGAGATTTTGAGGGGAGCTCAGAAGAAAAAGAGTGTTGTGCTCATAGGCTGTAAAAGGTTACAAACCATCTCTAAAGAGTTTGGACTCCACCAATCCACAGTCAGACAGAATTGTGGACAATGGAGGAAATCAGGACCATTGTTACCTCCCCAGGAGGGGTCGACCAACAAAGATCACTCCAAGAGCAAGGTGTGTAATAGTGGCAGGGTCACAAAGGACCCCCAGGGTACTTCTAAGCAACTGAAGGCCTCTCTCACGTTGGCATAATTGTTAATGTTCATGAGTCCACCATTAGATGAAACCACTGAACAACATGGTGTGCATGGGCAGGGTTGCAAGGAGAAAGCCACTGCTATCCAAAAAGAAATTGTGCTCGTCATGCAGTGTAAAGATCACGTGGCCGAGCAGAAGGCGTTACTGGAAGATTGTTTTGTGGATGGATGAGGACTCCAAAACAGAACTTTTTGGTTTTAAAAAAAAGCGTTATGTTTGGAGGAAAGGAAAAACCTGCATTCCCGCACAAGACCTTAATCCATCTGTGGTGAAACATGTTGGTGTAGAGTATCATGGTTCGGGCCGTTGTGCTCCAGAGCTGAAGGGTTCTGTATGGAGGAAGGCTAAAATTCCTCCAAAGCCGGTGTGCAGGACTGATCAACAGTTACAGGAAACGTTTAGCTGCAGTTATTGCGCAACAGGGGGGTCACACCAGATATAAAGAAAAGGCGCACATACTTTTGCCACTCACTAATATGTAATATTGGATCATTTTCCTCAATAAATAAATGACCAAGTATAATATTTTTGTCTCATTTGTTTAACTGGGTTCTCTTTATCTACTTTTAGGACTTGTGTGAAAATCTGATGATGTTTTAGCTCATATTTATGCAGAAATATAGAAAATTCTAAAGGGTTCACAAACTTTCAAGCTCCACTGTAAGAGTTGTATACAATAAGGTCAGATCTGCTATGATATAGTATAGACTGTATTAAACTTCTTGATTCATGATACAACATTATGATGGATTTGACAGAACATGTACAATTCAGCTCCATTAACGCATATAATTTTTTCATTGTGGATTTTCTGGGGACTGGAACGGATTTACATTATTCACTATGGGAAAAAATTGCTAATTTTCTGGAACGAATTAACAACGAGAACCAAGGTACCACTGTATTTGATACCATCCCTGGTAGAAATGACAGAATAATATAGTGATGTTCATCCAGATTTCTTAACTTTCAGCAAACAAACAAGTCACAGATGTTATACCAAACAATTTTTGTTTAGTACCTGAATATGCTGGCTTTGTGAAACATACATCAAACAAATTAATTAATTATAAAAAGTGACATTTTTATCTACCGTAGATTGAAACAAATCAGGAACCATTAAGTTGCATTTCTAAAACAAATACCGGCACAATTCAAAAAATGCAAATTAGCCTGTAGTTAAAACATCAGTGTATCAGGATAGAATAATCAAAGCAACATGCCTTGAAAATAGAAAATGCACAACAAAACAGGTGACAAGTGGGTGGAAATGGGGGTCAGTGTTTGGTTTGTGATAGAACAATTTGCAGGATTTTATGAAAGTGATATTCAATGATGAATCATGAGTCTGCTTTGGCCAAGGAGATGATGCTGGACATTTTGTCTGGTGCTATTCTAAAGAAACTTATAAAGATGGCTGCCTGAAGAAAACAATCACATTTTACCACTAATTTATGATATGGAGTTACATGTCAACCAGGGGGGCTGGCAATCACAGCCTCAGTAGTCAATGCACAGGTGTGTATTGATTTTTAGACCATTTTCTCATTCCATCGATAGGAAATAGGTTTCGCGATGATGAAGTAATTTCTCAATGTGGTATTGCACCTTGCAACAGAGCAGTGAGTTGGTTCAGGAAAAGCATATCAACACAATGACATGGCCAACAAACAGTCCGGATCTCAATCCGTTTGAAAACATATAGTGGAAATTTTAGAAATTGGTCTATGGCAAGGCTCCATCTAGGAAAGCTGTTCTGTCGGCCTCTATTTGAGAACTTGATGTAGAATATTGATTTTCATCACTGAAGCCCATGCCTCAACGTTCAGATTTCAGTTTCTCAATTCAGGCAGTCAGGCTCAATAAGTACACTATTCCATTTTGAGTTCATGTTGTTTATATCATTAATGTATGATTTAGTGAGTACATGAGTCGACTGCCATTTTGTGGCTTATTGCAGTAGACTTCAGTAGTATTGCAGTAGAGTCATCATGGTTCAAATAAGCTGTTGGATACAGTTGGCTTTTTGACAAATCTTCACATCCTTGTTTATTAGTGTGAATATGTAAGCTCTGTCTGTAAGTGCTAAAACGAGAGATGTTGATATTTAAATGTACAGTGATATGCTTGTCAAACCCCATTCATTTTCTCCCTTTATATCTCTGAAGACTGTTTCCCTGGTGGAGTTCACTGGCTGTCTGTTGGGCAGTGTGATAAAGCAGATCTCCTGGTGAGGATGCAGTCTCTCTGTTTTAGGCTGGAGCAGATTCAGTCTTCAGATGCATCTCTGAGACCGCCTAACTCTGTCGAGGAGGCCAAGGAGCGTCTGCGCTTCCTCATGTTGCGCAGGTTTCCCAGGTGATCCAAACACTTCTCTCTGGGTTTGAAAATGAATTAACTGGGCGCACATAGACGCAGACGCTCACTCACATTAGCACTAGTTAGAGACACCAGTTGACCCAACACATGCCTTTTGAAATGTGGGAGGAATCCCAGGCAGATGCAGGGAGATCATGCAGACTTCACATGGCTGGGGCTCTGGAGCTGTGAGGCAACAATGTTAACCACTTCCACCCCAGTGGCACCAACAGAAATAAACTGTGTGACCCAAGACTTGTAGACTTGTAAATTGTAAAGAAGATAAATAATCACTTAATTTGGTTAAGTTTACGTTTCCCACTGTGCCATACATCAGTTAAGGAATCTCTAATATGGATTTTTGGACCTCTCAAATCTTTAAATGTTTACATACTACCATAGCTTTCTTAATGGACACACATACTCCATAAGATCAGAGTACAGAAGCCTGACATAGGCAATGACCTCGCCTCTGCTGTACTAAGAAACGTCAATTTTGTTTCATAGTGGTTCGTTGTCCTTAATAAATAATGTTTCCTTAATAAACATGTCTCATTGCATATCAGGTCCCTGCTGATTCTTGATGACGTGTGGGACAGCTACACTCTCCGGGCATTCGACATCCATTGCCGAGTCCTCCTGACTACAAGAAATCGCAGTCTAACTGACTCTGTTAGCGGTAGGTAACTTATTGAATGTGAGATAATTCATACTAAATTCTGCCACTTCAAAAATGCTGTAAGTATTCAAATTAATTGTACCTGTAAAGGGTTACATGGTGTGTCTGCACCAAAGCCATTGCAGATGTTTCACTCATCGCCTACGTTATTAGGTACACCTGTTCAGAAACTGCTGATCTATTGGGATTTGCAGAGCTGTCTGTAGGGTTTATAGAGAATGGTCTGAAATGGAGAAAATATTCAGTGAGCAGCAAGTCCAGTCCATGTGTCAAAGCAACTTTACAAGTTTAGATTATCTCCTAATATCTACGTCCAATCCCAAACTGCGACAGTGGCAAGGAAAAACTCCATAAGTGTTATGAGGAAGAAACCTTGGGAGGACTCAAAAAGGGACCCGACCTCCTTGGGCGGCGTAGATGATAAATCTAAGAACGAAACTAAAGTCATGGAGTCATACTTCAAATAAAGTGTAAAATATGCACAACAGCAGATCTCTGGGCGAAAATGCCTCGTTGGTGCCAGAGGTCAGAGGAGCATGGCCAGACTAGTTATAGCGGATAGAAAGGCAACAGTAACTCAAACCACTCGTTCCAACCAAGGTCTGTAGAAGAGCTTCTCTGAACGTACAACAGGTTGAACCTTGAAGCAGATGGACTACACCAGAAGAAGACTCCTGTCAGCTAAGAACAGGCAACTGAGGCTACAATTTGCACAGGGTCACCAAAATTGGGCAATAGAAAACTGGAAAAATGTTGCCTGGTCTGATCAGTTTCGATTACTGCTGCGACATTTGGTAGGGTCAGAATTCGATGTAACAACATGAAAGCAGGGATCCATCCTGCCTTGTATCAGCGGTTCAGGCTGGTGGTGGTGTAATGGTGTGGGGAATATTTTCTGGGCACACTTTGGGCCCCTTAATACCAATTGAGCATTGTTTAAATGCCACAGCCAACCTGAGTATTGTTTCTGATGATGTTGTGTACCTTCTTCTGGTGGCTACTTCTAACTTGTGCCATGTCACAAAGCTTATATTGGTTTCTTGAACATGACAGCACGCTCACTGCACTCAAATGGCCGCCACAGTTGCCAGATCTCTATCTCAACACCTTTAGGTGGAACAGGAGATTCACGTCATGGGTGTGCAGCTGACAAATCTGCAGCAACTGCATTATGTCAATATGGACCAAAATCTTTGAGGAATGTTTCCAACACTGTGTTAAATCCATGTCACAAATAATTAAGGCAGTTCTGAAGGCAAAAAGGAGAACAACCCGGTACAAGCAAGGTAGATTTGTGAGATGTGGGTATTACAAAATTTGCTAAGATTTCTGTAGTTTCAAGGACGTTGTCCTTAAATAATCCAGAACTGGATGCAGACTTGAGGCCTATTCACACCGAGCTACGTTTTTTTTTGTCTAAACACTCTGAAAACTCCCTGTCCGCCATTGCTTTCTTTAATTTCCCTTCTCTTAATTTGTCACAGAGATTCCGTCGTGCCTTTTTCACGTCAACTTCAATAAAACAAAGACATGACCGAATATTAGTACAGGAAGCTAAAGTTTTTGTGGGAATGAACAGACTAGAATGCACTTAGATGAACAAGAAAATGGTTACATAGAGTCACTGTGAGGTTTCCACCATCTTTCCCCAGCCTTTTAGCTATATTCTGCCAGATATTTTCTTTAATATCCATGTTTTTATTCAGCGTGTTGCTTGTGCTCTGCTACTAGCAGGATGATCTGTTCTGTCTGACAACAGAGCTCTGATTGGTCAGCCTGATTGTAACGCATCCGAACAATGCAGAAATTAGAACAGGCTTTGATTAAAACTTAGACCCAGCGCAGCAGTCCATCAGGTTCGGTGTGAAAGACAGCATTAATGTACGGGTGTTCTTTTTCAAAACTTGACGTGTTGTTGTTTTTTTCATCTGTAAAACTCAGACTTGGTGTGAAAAGGCCTTTGTGCAAGTTCTACAGGGAACAAACGTATATGTGGCATATTTCTGTAAAATTTGCATGCATTTAAAGCTAATTCACTTGTGTTTTTGTAAGATCTTAAAACTTAATTGACCTGTGAGGCCTTAATCCCATTCATGTCTAGACAGTTTGCAAAAATGAATACATTGTCTCCCTTCCAAGCACAAGAGAGCTTCAAGCCTCTGTTGTGCTTGTACTCAATAGCCATGGGCTCCTCTAAGTAACTGACAGGAGAGTTAAGAGGAAGTTAAAGGGAAACTGTTCAAGTCAGTACAGGCAGTAGAAATTTACAGCATTTAGCAGACGCCCTTATCCAGAGCGACTTACAATTGATACAGTCTTACAATCCAAGCAATTGTGGGTTAAGGGTCTTGCTCAAGGACCCAACAGTGGCAGCTTGGCAGAGGTGGGATTTGAACCCTGGACCTTCTGGTCCGTAGTCCAGTACCCACTAGGCTACCACAGTCCCTCAAGAAAGCAACCTCAGTGGCTGGGAATTGAACCCCAGACGGCTGCGTCAGTAATAAGTGGATTAACCGAACGTGCCACCAGATTCGTGTGGAGCGATATCCAGTTGATCATACATAGTGTTAAATTATTAAAGTTTTGAATATTCAAGACAGTATAATATTATGTTTTATAGTTATTTTTAAATAATCCTTTATTCTAAAGCCCTGATACAATCAGATTTGCTAGTTTCACGGACCACAAGGCATAGAATGTAGACAAACTGTAGTCGCTCTATAATAAAATGCTATCCTGGGTCCAGAAAGTTCACACACACAGATGTGTACACATAAATGTGTAGTTCATGTACTTCTTATTGTGTATCAGCACCAGACAGTTTGCTGTAGATTGTAATTTGTTTTTATTTATTTTGTGTTCCTAGGTCACAGGCACAGTGTGTCTGTTGAGAGTGGCCTGAGTGATGAGGAAGCAATGGAAATTCTTACTTTGTATGTAAACAGGAAAGGTCGGAGGCTTCCAGAGCAGGCTCGCAGCATCGTGAAAGAATGCAAAGGTACTTATTGCAACTTTAAACCTCCTATTTGGATCAGAATGGACTGATTCATTCATTTTTGTTGTTGAAAATGTGGGGTTACAGGGGGTGGGCAGTGAGGTAACTGGGCCAACCCTAGGCAGTCTGTTACAGTTCACTTGGACACCCACCCACACTCTCACGCTCACTCACTGGGACTTTAGAGACACCAGCTGACCTAACACAAGTCTTTGGAATGTGGGAGGTGTCGGCTGTGTGGAAGCAGGGCTCTACAGTGCGAGCGTTTTGTTTGCATTTGCGCTTTCTTTTTGAAAGAAATGTGAATCCAATAATTATGCAGGAGCACTTGACCTGAATGCGCCAGTGATTTACCGAGTGTTCATCGGGTCTGTCTCATTGCCTATAGTGAGTGCCCTTGCTGCCTACTTCTATGTGGAGCTTCTCTTTTGTATCGCTTCCTAACCGGAAATGGAACCCAAAGACTGCTTAATGAGACAGTCTACTGTGTTCAGCATGAGATCTGTGGTTTTGACTTACAACTGATACAGTCTTACAGTGGGTTAAGGGCCTTGTTCAAGGTCTCAACAGTGGCAGCTTGGCAGAGGTGGGATTTGAACCCTGGACCTTTTGCTCCATAGTCCAGTACCTTAATCACTAGGTTACCACAGTCCACCATTCATTTTTATTACCAGGATTCATGTCAAAAGTAAACTGTTACATGTATCTGATCCTGAAATCCAATTTCGTGTTTTGTGGCACATTAAAAATATTAATAAAAAATAATAATCACATACATCAGCCAAGTTACTGCAGACTGGAAGGATTTCTAGGCAAACATGCCTGTACAAACAGAATGAGAGTGGGTCTGTGCTTTACTGTGCTGCCTAGTTAAAGTAGCCAGAGACTTGGCTTTTCAGAGTGTATGTTACCATGGAGATGGGGTAGATTGGGTTTTGGAGATCATCTGGCGTGTGGAGTACTTCATATATATCCTCGTACTCCACCAGAGCATGGAGCTTGTTTGGCATCAGCACAACGTAGCAAGACCCCCCAAAAACACCACTGGTTACTGGGGGTATGAACCTGCTTATGCAATACAGGAAAAAGAACTGTTGTTCCATGTTTTTTGGAAGAGAGACGTTTTCTTTGTCATTTATTGGTTAACGTCTCACTTCAACCTGAATATTATCTGATTCCAGCTGTCTGCTCAATTGTCCATTCACTATTCTCCATGTCATGTGTCTCAGCAAGACATGAGTTTCCCCTCTAAAAAAGAGCACATGTTGTGTTTTTAGATGCTGGTATGCTGGTCTGTTAGCAAGACAATATGAGTTCCATGTTCTTTATTCATCTAAGTTGGTCAATGTTGGGGCCATTTATGAGAAGATGGAAACTTTGTTGCCAGCATTACAACGTGCTGCTCTTAACTGGGACTGGGATTAAAAACAAAAAAAAGCTGCTACCATGTGCACTATTCTAACATTGTTTATTTATTTCTCAAGTATTTACACATTTATTTTTTTCGTAGAAGCAAGATGTTATCTGATAATAAATGTTAAGTGCAATAAAATGTATTTATAAAAAGACAGAGGGCAAACAGAAATGCATTTACAGCTTAAATAAATGTTCATGTAAGTTCAGCAATTTTGTATCTCATTTATTATTATTATTAGTTTCATCAGTGGCTCTCTAATTATCGACATTGGCAATTAAAAATGCCGTATCGCTTAATCAGTAAGTTAAGACCTAGAATTAATAACAGCGTTCAGGTAAATAGTTAATTGTCACATACATTCTGATTTCTTAACCCCAGTTTAGTGTTTTGTGGCCACATTAAAATAATAATAAATATAGCAATCACATCCATCTGCCAAGTTTCTGCAGACTAGAGTGATTTCTATGCCAACATACAGTGGGGCAAAAAAGTATTTAGTCAGCCACTGATTGTGCAAGTTCTCCTACTTAGAAAGATGAAAGAGGTCTGTAATTTTTATCATAGGTACACTTCAACTATGAGAGACAAAATGAGAATAAAATAATAATACGAAGTATTTGGTCATCCACAAACAAGCAAGATATCTGGATCTCACAGACCTGTAACTTCTTCTTTAAGAAGCTCTTCTGTCCTCCACTCGCTACCTGTATTAATTGGACCTGTTTGACCTCGTTATCTGTATAAAAGACACCTGTCCACAGCCTCAAACAGTCAGACTCCAAACTCAACCATGGCCAAGATCAAAGTTGTAAAATTGTAGACCTGCACCAGGCTGGTAAGAGTGAATCTACAATAGGCAAGCAGGTTCGTGTGAATAAATCAACTGTGATAATCTCCCTCGATCTGGGGCCCCATGCAAGATCTCATCCCATGGGGTCAAAGTTATCATGAGAACGGTGAGCAAAAATCCCAAAACTACGCGGAGGGACCTGATGAATGACCTGCAGAGAGCTGGGACCAAAGTAACAAGGCTACCATCAGTAACATACTACGTCGAGAGGGACTCAGATCCTGCAGTACCAGGTGTGCCCCCCTGCTTAAGCCAGGTACATGTCCAGGCCCGTCTGAAGTTTGTCACAGAGAGCTATGGATGATCACAGAAGAGGATTGGAGAGAATATATCATGTGGTCAGATGAAACCAAAATAGAACTTTTTGGTAAAACAACTCAACTGTCGGAAAAGGATGCCTGAGTTGCATCCCAAGAAACACCATACCCCACTGTGAAGTATGGGGGGGAAACATAATGCTTTGGGGATGTTTTTATGCCAGCAGAGGGGACAGGACGACTGATCCGTGGTAAGGGAAGAATGAACGGGGCCATGTATCGTGAGATTTTAAGCCAAAACCTCCTTCCATCAGTGAGAGCATTGAAGATGGAACGTGGCTGGGTCTTCCAGCATGACAATGATCCCAAACACACCGCTCGGGCAACGAAGGAGTGGCTCCGTAAAAAGCATTTCAAGGTCCTGAAGTGGCCTAGCCAGTCTCCAGACCTCAGCCCCATAGAAAATGTGTGGAGGGAGTTGAAAGTCCATGTTGCCCCAAAACATCACTGCTCTAGAGGAGATCTGCATGGAGCAATGGGCCAAAATACCAGCTACAGTGTGTGCCAACCTGGTGAAGACTTACAGGAAACGTTTGCCCTCTGTCATTGCCAACAAAGTTATGTTACAAAGTATTGAGGTGAACCAAATTTATTGACCAAATACTTATTTTCCACCATAATTTACAACTAAATTGCTTACAAATCCTACAGATTTCCTGGATTTTTTTTCTCATTTTGTTTCTCATAGTTGAAGTGTACCTATGATGAAAATTACAGACCTCTCTCATCTTTCTAAGTAGGAGAACTTGCACAATCAGTGGCTGACTAAATACTTTTTTGCCCCACTGTAATCCCTTATACAGTGTGGATTTCTGGGAGTCTGGAACATGTTCATTCAATTTAAATTATTCCTTATGATAAAAATTTGCTAAGTACTCATCATTTTCAGTTCTCGTCAATCCTTCTGGAACGAATTAACGCCGAGAACCGAGGCACCACTGTCTGAGCAAAAGAAGTCAATGATGGCATAAATGTGAGCTTTTTCTCCAGTGCAAGTAGCTTGTGTCCTTACCCATGATAAAAAGTTTCATTTCCCTCTTTTCTCGTAGGTTCTCCTCTGGTAGTATCTTTGATCGGGGCACTGCTGAGAGACTATCCTGACCGATGGAGCTATTACCTGGAGCAGCTGAGGAAAAAGAAGTTCAAGCGCATACGCAAGTCTTCCTCATATGACTACGAGGCCCTGGATCAGGCCATGGATGCCAGTCTGCAGGTCCTTGAAGACGAACACCGTGAGCTTTACAAAGATCTCAGTGTGCTGCAAAAAGATGTCAAAGTGCCTGCCAAGGTCAGCATGTGCAAAAGAAGTTGCTCTCTTTACGACACTTAACCTTAATTACACACGAAGCCACATATGATTTACAAAGCAGAAGCTGATTTGCAGTCAGTTAGGTGACTTCAGTCAGGTGTCCTTGGTGTCCTGACTCACCATCCGTTGATTAACATTAATAAAACATTTTCACTGCTCATAGCTATTTAAAATAATCTTTCTAATGTCACAAAATGGTGTAGAAATCAGGAGAAGTGCAGACACTTCAGAGGGACACTGTATGTAAGAACAACTGTCTGGAGAGAATGTTCAGTGTGTAGTTATTGAAAATAGAATCAAATCTTGTTATATTTGGAGAGTGAGAGCCTCCAGTATTGATTTTTTTTCGTATGGAAAACTTTCTACCTGGTTCCTTTTATATTCAAAAAACTGTCTACTTTCCATTACAGGTGCTCCCCAACTTATGAAGGGGTTACATTCCAATGAATCCATCAGAAGTTCAATGTATCATAAACCGAGGAGTTTAATATAAACCATATGTATCACAGCATAGCCTACCTTAAACATGCTTAACACAACCTACAGTTGGGGAAAATCATTATAACACGAATATTTTATAATTAAGTATTAAATATCTGATGTAATTCATTGCATTTAAAGTGAAAAACAAAAAGAAAAATGCTTTAGTCCATTGGCGCTGGTGCTCAGCTCAGTCAGGTGGCTGCTGTCCGGATGCTGTCAGACCAGCTGTCAGAGCAGCGCACCACGCCCACCCTCTACCACATTCTCTCTCTCCAACTTTCTATCATCTGCACCTGTTCCTCATCTTCCAGTCCTTTCTCTTCTCCTATTTTATACCCTTTTGCTTCACACTCCCATCGCCAAGTCTCGTGGTTTCTACCTCTTCTTTAAGCCCCTTCTGTTTGCTTCATGCATATCGCTTCATGTACAGTGAGGCAAAAAAGTTCATTTAGTCAGCCACTGATTGTGCAAGTTCTCCTACTTAGAAAAATGAGAGAGGTCTGTTAATTTTCATCATAGCTACACTTCAAAGCTATGAGAGACAAAATGAGAGAGGAAAAAAAATCCAGGAAATCCACATTGTAGGGATTTTTAAAGAATTTAATTGTATAAATTATGGTGGAAAATAAGTATTTGGGTTGGTCAATAAATTTGGTTCAACTCAATACTTTGTAACATAACCTTTGTTGGCAATGGACAGAGGTTCAAAACGTTTCCTGTAAAGTCTTCAACCAGGTTGGCCACACACGTGTAGCTGGTAATTTGGGCCCATTCCTCCATGCAGATCTTCCTCTAAGTGCAGTGATGTTTTGGGGAACAACACGGACTTTCAAAATTCACCCCTTCCACACATTTTCTATGGGGTTGAGGGTCTGGAGACTGGCTAGGTCACTCAGGAGCTTGAAATGGCTTTTTTACGGAGCCACTCCTTATTTTGCCACAAAGTTTTCTATTTTGGTTTCATCTGACCAAATGAATATTCTCCCAATCCTCTTCTGGATCATCCATATGCTCTCTGCCAAACTTCAGACAGGCCTGGACATGTACTGGCTTAAGCAGGGGGGCACGCCTGGCACTGCAGGATCTGAGTCCCTTTTTGGCGTAGTGTGTGCTACTGATGGTAGCCTTTGTTACTTTGGTTTCCCAGCTCTGCTGAGGTCATTCATCAGGTCCCTCCGTGTAGTTCTGGGGGTTTTTGCTCACCGGTTTCATGGGTCATTTGTGACCACATGGGATGAGATCTTGTGTGGAGCCCCAGATCGAGGGAAAGATTATCAATGGACTTGTGTACGTCTTCCATTTGTTATTACAATTGCTCCCACAGTTGATTTATTCACACCAACCTGGCTTGCCTATTGTAGATTCAACTCTTCCCAGCCTGCTGCAAGTCTACAATTTTTCTTCCTGGTGTCCTTCAACAGCTCTTTGGTCTTGGCCATTGGTTGAGTTTGGAGTCTGACTGTTTGAGGCTGTGGACAGGTGTCTCTTTTATACAGATAACGAGGTCACACAGGTGTCATTACTACAAGGTAACAAGTGGAGGACAGAAGAGCTTCTTAACGAAGAAGTTACAGGTCTGTGAGAAGCCAGAAATCTTGCTTGTTTGTGGGTGACCAAATACTTTATTTTCCATCATGATTTTTACAATTAAATTCTTTAAAAATCCTACAATGTGATTTCCTGGATTTTTTTTTCTCTTTTGTCTCTCATAGTTGAAGTGTACCTATGATGAAAATTACAACATTACCTCTCTCATCTTTCTAAGTTGGAGAACTTGCACAATTCAGTGGCTGACTAAATACTTTTTTGCCCCACTGTAAACTAGTTTTGTGTCATCTCTATCCCTTCGATTTCGTCTCTCCTCCCTGTTCGGCTCGGGTATTCCTTACCTCGTCCGTTTTCCGTCCTGTGATTTGCGTCGTGTCCTATTAGTTTTTGTCAGCTCTTGCCCATAATAAATGTCATCACCTTTGGTCTCATCGCACTCCCTGCATGTGTCTCCTATCTCGAGGACCGTCCACAGGTTAGTTCCGTGACACCGAAGACCATCCAGAAGCTGTCCGTTCCGGTTGCCCAGTGCCGAGGTCGTCCGTTCCGGTAATTTTGTCGGGCGAGGCGTTGCACCTCCGTGCTTTCGTTTCTCCTGTTGAAGGGTTTTTTCCCGTTCGGTGACCGTGCCGAGGTCGTCCGTTCCGGTTGCCAGTGCCGAGGTAGTCAGTTCCGGTTTCCCCTGCCGAGGGCGTCCGTTCCGGTGCCCCGTGCCGAGGTCGTCCGTCCTTTTTCCCGTCCCGAGGTGCCCCGGTATGCCGTGTCGATGGTCGTCCGTTCGGGTGCCCGTGTCGAGGGTCGTCCGTTCCGGGTCCTTTTCCGCCTGTCGAGGTCGTCCGTTTCGGTGCCCGTGCCGAGGTCGTCCGTTTCAGTGCCTGTCCCGAGGTCGTCCGTCTCGGTTCCTACCAAGTTGTCTCCCGTCCCGGAGCCACCCAATTCGACCCACCTTCCTGAATCAGTCAGGTCGACATTTGTCCCAGAGTCAGTCAGGAGGAGGGCTGTTCCAGAGTTCAACATGCAGGCGACTTCTGCTCTGGGACACGGTCATGATGTCGCTCGTTCCACAGCAGGTTGGGACTTACCGGAATCCACTTCCTGCGTGTGTCTCCTATCCCTAAGCCGGTGTCACAGATGCCCAGCATCTTATACTGTTTATGCTCTATCTAAAAAAAATTGAGACCCATCTTTTGTTTAGAGAGTGAGTTTGTTAATTTCAAACCTGACCCCTACTGTAAATATTTGCTGATGTGTTTCTTAAGATGTAGAAGCCAGAAACTCATGAAAGTGTGGATGTGGTTTTGTTCAATCATAGGTACTGTCTGTGCTTTGGGGTCTTGAGCCAGAAGAAGTGGAAGATGTCCTCCAGGAGTTTGTGAACAAATCTCTCTTGTTTAGGGACTGTAACCAGCGACCCTATCTCTACTTCCTCCATGACCTGCAGCTCGACTTCCTCACGGAGCAAAATCGTAGCCAGCTAGGAGTGAGTGCACTGCTTCATTTTTCATGGCTGATATTGTTTGTTTGGTTGTTTCCTTTAGGTTTTCTTTTTTTTTTTTTTTTTTTTTTTTTTTTTTTATGAAGCAAAAGTAATGTCTGAATTTTGTAAACAATTGCATTTTGTGTTGAATCCTTAAGAGTAAGGCCAAAATCAAATACTCTATGCAAGTCAGTGATTACAATATTCCTTTCTGCTGTTTCTGCTATTTTTCTTAGAGGGTTTGATTTTCTGCAAAAATCTGCAATATTTGTCCGTTAAGTATGAAATATAGATTTGCTCTAGCACTTTTCTCTAAGTAGTAAGAGTAAGAGTTTTTTACAGCTTTAGAAAAAACCTAATGACTTAATTTGAGCAGCATAGTACTGAGCTATAAAGATTTTTGGTATCTTTAATAACTTTCTTTCTCATAACTTTGGTCTGTCTGAGTCTGGTCACTTAATTAAATGCCTTTCCATGCAGGAGCTTCATAACAAAGTTGTCTGTCAGTACCAGGAAGAATATAGTACATGCCCACCCGCTTCAGGAGATGAGGCAGGATTATACTGGTACCGATTCCTGCCATACCACATGGCCCAGGCTGGCATGTCCAAGGTAATATGATTTGCGCTTTAAAAAAAATTAGGAAATCGAACACCTTCTTATTCCATCATGTGTATCAATTGTGTATTGAAGAGCATACCTTAAAATGCTCTTTAGCTCTTTTATGAGGTGGTCTTATAAATTTGTAATGCATCAGAATACCTTTCCTCACACTATTTTCATTTTAGTGCTGTTATTCTTTGAAATGGTGACACAGGTATTCTCTAAGAATGGCTGAAACCTATACAGTGGGGCAAAAAATATTTAGTCAGCCACTGATTGTGCAAGTTTTCCTACTTAGAAATATGACAGAGGTCTGTAATTTTCATCATAGGTACACTTCAACTATGAGAGGCAAAATGAGAAAAAATATCCAATGACAATGATCCCAAACACCGATCGGGCAACGAAATATTGGCTCCGTACAAAGCATTTTAAGGTCCTGGAGTGGCCTAGCCAGTCTCCAGACCTCCACCCCATAGAAAATGTGTGGAGGGAGTTGAATGTCTGTGTTGCCCAGCGACAGCCCCTAAACATCACTGCTCTAGAGGAGATCTGCATGGAGGAATGGGCCAAAATACCAGCTACAGTGTGTGCCAATCTGCCAATCCTTACAGGAAACGTTTGACCCCTGTCATTGCCAACAAAGAATATGTTACAAAGTATTGAGTTGAACTTTTGTTATTGACCAAATACTTATTTTCCACCATGATTTACAATGAAATTCTTTAAAAATACTACAATGTGATTTCCTGGTGACTAAATACTTTTTTTGCCCCACTGTAATTGTCTAACACCAGATGATTTAACTTGTAATATATCACATTACACTGTGATAATTTGTCCTGTATTTGTCAAGTTAGTGCTGTAACCTTTTCTGAAAATTTTTATTTGATGCTATTCACTTCTGAGTAAACATTTTCTCTGTATTCTCTCTGCCTTCTACTCTCTCCTTCTGGCAGGAGCTATATTCTCTGATGTTTTCTCTGGACTGGGTGAAAAATAAGGCTCAGGTCATGGGACCTGCTCACTTAATCAATGACTATGTTGAGCATGGTGCCATTCTTGATAAAGAGGTACATGACATCTCACTTTAGGTAGCTTTTATATGCTTTATGAGCATAAGTTCATATATGTGTGACATATTGACAGTATTACATGGGCAGTAATTGAATGGTACACCTACAAACAATAGACTGACCATATGGAGGAAAGTTTTAGTGAGATAAGTGAGGACAAATAGGAAATATTTATTACATTTAACAGACATTACAAAGGACTGGACATGAACAGATAGAAAACTGCATGTATGACCAGAATCCAGTGATGTATTGGGTTGATTTCAGCAGTTGTACAGGAAGTTGTGTTGGTGATTTCTTAGTCACTGTAACGGCGTGAGCCGGAAGGGAGGCAGGAGGCGAACGCAGGTGTAAAAGTAAAGGGGTGGTTTATTAATAAAGAACAACAAAGGCAAACACAGCGAACAGAAACGGGCGAGGAGCGAAAACGGGTGGATAACATAAAGAGCCGGAGCCGGAAAACAGGTGGTAACTAAACATACGCGGAAATAGGAAAACGACACGATACCTGGAAGGGACGCGGCGCGTAGGGACGCAATAGGCGGCGAGGCGCGTAGGAACGCGAGGTGAGGTGTGGTGCAGAGCGTGGGGACGTGACCGATGTGGGACATCAGTGACATACATCAATAATCGCCAGCGAGCGTGACAGAGCCCCCCCCCAAGGAGTCCGGGATGGAGCTAGGACTCCAGAAAGAGCCCCCCGGTCGCAGTCCTGTCTCGGGGGGTCTCCTCGCCGGGCGGACCCTAGGAGGGGACCGCCAACAGTCGGGCGGTCGGCGCGTGGAGGCACCGACGAGGCGACGCTGGAGAGCGGGGGCGACGACGAGGCGACGCTGGAGAGCGGGGGCGACGACTGGAGGTAGACGAGCAGAGTCGAGGAGGCGGCGACGCTTGACAGCAGAGGCGGCGAGGCGGCGACGCTTGACAGCAGAGGCGGCGAGGCGGCGACGCTTGACAGCAGAGGCGGGCGGCGACCCCCTTTCTGATCTTACCTATCTCTCCTGCTCTCCCTTTTCGACACGGAGGGACTGGAGAATAGAGGGAAAAGAAGATCGGAGGAGACCGGCGCTTTTGACCCTTATCTTTGCCTTGGAACGCCGCCTGCGGAAGAGAAGAGGGAAGAAGAGGCAGCGACCGAAGGGAGGAGACTTTGGAGAAGAGGGAAAGAGAGCGAGGAGTAGATCACACCTGTCTAGGAGGCAGAAGTAGGGAAGTAACGACGGAGGAGAGTCGGCATGTGTCTTTGGGATTGGAGAAGAGGGAAAGAGATCGGAGGAGACTTCCCTGGCCTCCGGAGAGTACCCCGGAGAAGGGAGTGGAAAGACGACTTGAGCGGAGCAGAGCGGCGAGAAGCGGCACGCTTGAAACGCAGCATAGGAGGAGCGAGAGGAGGAGACAGCTTTGACAGCAGAGGAGGAGACGTCCGGCGACGCTTGACAGCAGAGGAGGCGAGGCGGCGACCCTTGAACAGCAGGAGGGGCGACGGGGCGGCGACGCTTTGACAGCAGAGGCGTGAGAGGCGGCGACGCTTGACAGCAGAGGCGGCGATGTCGGCGGACGCTTGACAGGAGGCGGCGAGGGGCGACGCTTGACAGAAGAGGCGGCTAGGCGACGCTGCAGAGCGGAGTCGTGGAAGACGTGAGCCTGCAGAGCGGAGTCGTGGACGACGTGAGCTTGAGAGGGATAGTCGGGACGAGGTGACGCTTGATGCGGAGTCGTGGAAGCCGTTGGCGCTTGAGAGCGGGGTCGTGGACGACGGGCGCTTGAGAGCGGAGGTCGGGGACGGACGTGCGTGGCGGTTGAGAGCGGAAGTCGTGGACGACGTGACGTGACGCTTGATAAGCGGAGTCGTGGACGACGTGGCGCTTGGGAGGAGCGGAGTCCGTGCGACGACGTGGCGCTTGAGAGCGGAGTCGGGTGGACGAGCGTGGCGCTTGAGAGCGGAGGTCGTGGACGACGTTGCGCTTTGAGAGCGGAGTCGTGGACGACGTTGGCGCTTGAGAGCGCAGGGTCGGTGGACGACGTGGCGCTTGAGAGCGGAGTCGTGGACGACGTTGGCGCTTGAGAGCGGAGTCGTGGACGACGTTGGCGCTTGAGAGCAGATGTCGTTGGACGACGTGTGGCGCTTGAGGAGCGGAGTCGTCGGGGACGACGTTGGCGCTTGAGAGCGGAGTCGTGGACGACGTGGCGGGGGGAGAAGCGGATTCCCGTGGACGGGGGGGGGCGCTTGAGGCCAGCAGGGGGGTGGACGACGGGGGCGCTTGAGAGACGGGTCGTGGACGACGGGGGGCGCTTGAGAGCAGGGTCGTGGACGACGGGGCGCTTGAGAGCAGGGTCGTGGACGACGGGGGGGCGCTTGACGTGAGAGCAGGGGTCGTGGACGACGGGGCGGCTTGAGAGCCAGGGTCGTGGACGACTGGGGCGCTTGAGAGCAGGGTTGGTGACGACGGGGTACGCGAGGGAGAGCAGGGTTCGGGACGACGGTTGCATGCCTGAGAGCAGGGTCGTGGACGACGGGATGCCTGAGAGAAGGGTCTTGGACGACGGGATGCCTGAGAGCATGGGTCGGTGGACGACGGGATGCTCGAGAGCAGGGGGGTCGTGGACGACTTGGAGGGATGCTCGAGAGCAGGGTCGTGGACGACGGGATGCTCGAGAGCAGGGGAGGGGGGACGACGGGATGCCTCGAGAGCAGGGTCGTGGGACGACAGGGATGCTCGAGAGCAGGGTCGTGGGACGACGGGATGCTCGAGAGCGAGCAGGGTCGTGGACGACGGGATGCTCGAGAGCAGGGGTCGTGGACGACGTGAATGCTGCGAGCAGGCAGGGGTCGTGGACGACGGGATGCTCGAGAGCAGGTTCGTGGACGACGGATGCTCGAGAGCAGGGTCGTGGGACGACGGGATGGGCTCGAGAGCAGGGTCGTGGACGACGGGATGCTCGAGAGCAGGGTCGTGGACGACGGGATGCTCGAGAGCAGGGGGTCGTGGGACGACGGGATGCTCGAAAGAGAGCAGGGTCGTGGACGACGGGATGCTTGAGATCCCCCGGAGGAACAGTCTCAGAAACGGTTTTCCGTTGGGAGGACACGTTACTCTAGATGGAACTCTGTTGAGGATGCGGCCTTGGGAAAGGTGTCTGACGAGACTTGGGCCTTTGGAAAGCTTCTGACGAGGGGATGGAGGCCTTTAGAAAGGCTTTCGGACGAGACGAGGATGGAGCCCTTTAGAAAGGCTTCGGACGAGACTCGGGGCCTTTGGAAGGGCTTCGGACGGAGACTCGGGCCTTTGGGAAAGGCTCCGGACGGAGGACTCGGGCCTTTGGGAAAGGCTTCTGACGAGGATGGAGCTTTTAGAAAGGCTTCGGGACGACGGATGGAGCCTTTAGAAAGGCTTTCTTCGGACGAGGATGGAGCCTTTAGAAAGGCTTCGGACGAGGATGGAGCCTTTAGAAAGGCTTCTGACGAGGATGGAAGCCTTTAGAATAGAAAGGCTTCGGACGAGGATGGAGACTTTAGAAAGGCTTCGGACGAGGATGGAGCCTTTGGAAGGGCTTCGGACGAGAATGGAGCCCTTTAGAAAGGCTTCGGACGAGAATGGAGGCCTTTAGGATTTTAGAAAGGCGGGTCGGACGAGGATGGAGCCTTTAGAAAGGCTTCGGACGAGGATTGGAGCCTTTAGAAAGGGCTTCTGAACGAGTGGTGGAGCCTTTAGAAAGGCTTCTGGTGCCCTGGGGGCAGCCACTGGAACAGCAGAAAGCCGCCCTGGGGGCAGCCACTGGAAAACTGCAGACACGCCCGGGGGGGGAGGGCAGCCACCGGACACCTGCGGACATCCTGGGGGCAGCAACTGGAACTGCAGATGTCCTGGGGGCAGCCACTGGAACTGCAGATGTCCTGGGGGCAGCCACCGGAGCTTGCAGATGTCCTGGGGGCAAGCCACCGGAGCTGCAGATGTCCTGGGGGCAGCCACCGGAGCTGCAGATGTCCTGGGGGCAGCCCACGGAGAGCTGCAGATGTCCTTGGGGGCAGCCACCGGAGCTGCAGATGTCCTGGGGGCAGCCACCGGAGCTGCAAGATGTCCTGGGGGCAGCCACCGGAGCTGCAGATGTCCTGGGGGCAGCCCACTGGCACCAAACATCCGAGACGCGAGAGTGGGTACGAGCGGAGGTGATGTGACCGTCCGTGTCCTAAACGAACGCAGTGCGGGCGTGGGTGTCGGGGAAGTCGACTGTGCAGTACCACGCATCATGGACCTACTAGGGTTCTGGATCGAGACTAGAGCGACGAGAGGCACGAACGTCGAAAAGCTAGGGGTTTCTGGCACAAAAACAAGAGCGACTAAAAGATGTATCGTTGGTCGGCGGGGCGCTTTGATGCCTGGTTAGGGGGCGGTTCCGGCTGGTGGGAAGCTGGGGACCAGCACTTTACCAACCAGTGCAGACCGGACAGGGCGAACAGGTTCTGCAGGGCTGGGAACCCACAAGCGTCGATGCCCGGGGGAGTCCCATGGGGAGGCCAAAAGCGAACTCCAAAGCTCTTCCAGAAATAGTTCTATGGGTACCCACCCGGAGCGAGCACCGGCCACATGTGAGTGGCCCAGAACCAGGGCTTTTTTCACCGCCAAGGTGAAGGAACAAAAAGGACACATTTTCATGCTCGGACTCGGAATTGGTTAAAACTCAAAATAAGGCCCTGCACTGTACCACAAATGGCCAGCAGGAGGCAGGGTTGCCGTAGAAACGGTCGGCCGAGGCCGAGAAAAAACGATAAAACCAAAAAAGAACCTGCCGTCTCCATGTAGTAGGCGGATTTTATACTGTAACGGCGTGAGCCGGAAAGGGAGGCAGGAGGGCGAACGCAGGTGTAAAAGTTTAAAGGGGTGGTTTATTAATAAAGAACAACAAAGGCAAACACCACAGCGAACAGAAACGGGCGAGGAGCGAAAAAACGGGTGGAAACATAAAGAAGCCGGAGCCGGAAAAAGGTGCCGGAGCCGGAAAACAGGTGGTAACTAAACATACGCGGAAATAGGAAAACGACACGATACCTGGAAGGGACGCGGCGCGTAGGGACGCAATAGGCGGCGAGGCGCGTAGGAACGCGAGGTGAGGTGTGGTGCGGAGCGTGGGGACGTGACCGATGTGGGACATCAGTGACATACATCAATAATCCGCGGTGACGGTGAGGTGAGTGCGGCTTAAATGGAGTGCAGGTGTGATGAGGGAAATGAGGAACAGGTGCGTGTGATCGTGACGTGCGCAGGTGACGCTGGCGTGGTGGCCAGCGAGCGTGACAGTCACTTTCTTATTCTATGTGCTTAGCTGTCCAGGATCAGTAACAGTTATTTCTAAATAATTACAATTGACAATTTCCAAACATATATTATGAGGAAACGAGTCTTCACTCTGAATCATATCCTCATGTTAATGTTCTGTTTGGGAGAATTAGATTATTCAAAATGGAACCGTACTAAAACTCTTTATTACTGAGTATTAATACTGTAATAACTCACTCAGTCACCCACTTTCCATACCTGCTTAATCCAGCTCAGAGACAGCACAGGGCACCAGGCGGAACCAAGAGCATTTTGTTATTGTGCTGCTGTAAGATGGAGGGAACATCAGTTTTAGAAGGCCCTTTCTGTCTGTCCTACACTTCCAGAACAGTGAGGTGAGACTGCAGTTTCAGGAGTTTCTGTCTCTGAATGGCCATCAGCTGGAGCAGAGACCTTTCCCTGATGTGGTGCAGCTGGCTCTGGCTCAACCACACTCGTCCGAGGTCTACAGACAGGCGTTACTGCAGGCACGGGAAAGAGCCAGCAAGGGACAGCTCTACCTGGACTGGATGTATGCCATCTATACAAAATCAATGACATTTTTAGATAAACAAGATCAACTCTGATGAACGTACAGTGGGGCAAAAAAGTATTTAGTCAGCCACTGATTGTGCATGTTCTCCAACTTAGAAAGATGCGAGAGGTCTGTAATTTTCATCATAGGTAAAATTCAACGATGAGAGACAACATGAGAAAAAAAAATCCAGGATTTTTAAAGACTTTAATTGTAAATCATGGTGGAAAATAAGTATTTGGTCACCCACAAACAAGCAAGATTTCTGGCTCTCACAGACCTGTAACTTCCTCTTTAAGGAGCTTATCTCGCTGTAGATGTGCTGTTTTTTTTCTATTTAAGATGTGAGCAGATATTTCACGATAGAGCACCAGAGGTGGCGTTGTTACATATGCCATTACAGCTGCCAAACTGCAACAGTTACTGTATGTGGCAAGATCATTTATAAGTTAAGTAGTTTAATAGCCTTAATAGTAGGATAATAACTATAACCATGGACATATGTGCAAACAGACGTTGTCCAACAGATGTTACATTGTGCATGGGGTGTGGTGCATACCTTTATATCAGCATTGTCCTGTCATGTTCTGTACCTGCATATAGTGCTAAAGAGCTAGAGAACATGCTAAAACATGCAAAGAATGTTTGTTTTGCAATCCACTTTACGTTAGTATGCCTTAGTAGATTTTGAAGGTGGTTTGTAAACTAATGGTTTCATGTACTAATTAATGGACTTTGCTTTTGTGACTTCAGAAACAATAGCAATCTGCAGAGTCTGTCGCGGCTGGTGGTTCACCCACACCAGAACTCTGTAAACTACGCCTGTTTTTCCCGAGATGGGAGCAAGATTGCGTCCTGTGGAGCCACCAAGACACTGCGGGTAAATATCAGCTGGCTTTTTATTATTGGTTTGTAGTGGATATTTTTTTTCTTGGTGTACAGAATAATTCGTTTACATTTTACAATTATATAAAATCCCCTGTTAGGAGTTGGTGTAGGTACAAACAAAAAACATAGTAAAGGAACAATAATTTAGTGTTTGTAAGCATAATCTTCTCTAAGTGCTGAAAGAAAAGGCAAGTGTTTAGTTGCCATGTGAAGACAACAAGAGACTCATCCATTAAGACATCCAGCGAGAGTTCATTCCACCAGCTGGTTGCCAGTACAGGAAAGAGTCTTGATGTTTGTCGTTCTCTTGTTTCAGTAATGACAAGCCAGTTCATACCAGTGTCATTATTTTCTTTCTTTGCGTGCTGCAGTTGTTTAAGAGTACCTCAGGAGAGAAGATCCAGGAGATCCAGGCTCATGATGATGAAGTTCTGTGCTGTGCGTTCTCTCCTGATGATCGGCTAATAGCTACCTGCTCTAGTGACAGGAAGGTTAAGGTCAGTTGTACTGCAAGGTTGTGTGGGTTAAATGTATGTACAGTGGGGCAAAAAAGTATTTAGTCAGCCACTGATTGTGCAAGTTCTCCTACTTAGAAAGATGAGAGAGGTCTGTCATTTTCATCACAGCTACACTTCAACTATGAGAGACAAAATGAGAAAAAAAAATCCAGGAAATCACATTGTAGGATTTTTAAAGAATTTAATTGTAAATTATGGTGGGAAATAAGTATTTGGTCAATAACAAAAGTTTAACTCAATACTTTGTAACATAACCTTTGTTGGCAATGACAGAGGTCAAACGTTGCCTGTAAGTCTTCACCAGGTTGGCACACCACTGTAGCTGGTATTTTGGCCCATTCCTCCATGCAGATCTCCTCTAGAGCAGTGATGTTTTGGGGCAACACGGACTTTTAACTCCCTCCACACATTTTCTATGGGGTTTTGAGGTCTGGAGACTTGCTAGGCCACTCCAGGACCTTGAAATGCTTTTTACGGGAGCCCACTCCTTCGTTGCCCGAGCGGTGCGTTTGGGATCATTGTCATGCTGGCAGACCCAGCCATGTTCCATCTTCAATGCTCTCACTGATGGAAGGGAGGTTTTTGGCTTAAAATCTCACAATACATGGCCCCGTGGTGTCTTTCCTTAACACGGATCACTCGTCCGTCCCTCTGGAGAAAAACAACTCCAAAGCATGATGCTTCCATCCCCATGCTTCACAGTAGGTATGGTGCAAACTCAGCAATTCTTCTTCCTCCAAACACAATGAGTTTGAGTTTTTACAAAAAGTTCTATTTTGGTTTCATCTGACCACATGATATTCTCCTAATCCTCTCTGGACCATCCTATGCTCTATGGCAAACTTCAGACGGGCCTGGACATGTACTGGCTTAAGCAGGGGGCACGCCTGGCACTGCAGGATCTGAGTCCCTCTCGGTGTAGTGTGGTTACTGAGCCTTTGTTACTTTGGTCCCAGCTCTCGCAGGTCATTCATCAGGTCCCTCCGTGTAGTTCTGGGGTTTTTTGGCTCACCGTTCTCATGATTATTTTGACCCCATGGGATGAGATCTTGCGTGGAGCCCCAGATCGAGAGAGATTATCAATGTCTTTAATTTTTCTTACAATTGTTCCCACAGTTGATTTATTCACACCAAACTGCTTGCCTATTGTAGATTCACTTCTGGTCTGTGAGAGCCAGAAACTCTTGCTTGTTGTGTGGGTGACCAAATACTTATTTCCACCATGATTTACAATTAAATTCCTTTAAAATCCTACAATGTGAATTTCCTGGATTTTTTTTCTCATTTTGTCTCTCATAGTTGAAGTGTACCGGAAGAATTAGAGGGGGCAGAACAGGAAGGAAAAAGGGAAAAGGATGAGGGGAAATGTGAAAATTACAGACCTCTCTCATCTTTCTAAGTAGAAGACCTTACACAATCAGTGGCTGACTAAATACTTTTTTGCTCCACTGTATATGAAATAAGGTGTAGCACAAAATGTTGCTTAATGTGGCTGAGATGTGTGCAGAGTGTATCTGACATTAACAATCAAGTAACTTACTAACTTACTAAGGATTAACAGCTACAATAAGTCTGATGTTGACTACTAATTGGTTTATTACAGATTGTAGTCCATCTGTTTCTCTACATACTTTGTTAGTTCTCTTTACTCTGTCCTCTAATGATCAGGACCCCATAGGGCCACCACAGAATGGGTCCTATTTGGGTGGAGGATCATCCTCAGCACTGCAGTAACACTGATGTGGTGGTGGTGGTGTTAGTGTATGTTGTGTGTGTGTGTGTGTGTGTGTGTGTGTGTGTGTATATAAGACAGACAGGTGTGTGTGGGTGTGCAAACCACACACCTCAGACTACTAGCACTTAACCCGGACCCTAACCCTGATTTAATGGATCTGTTTGTGTCTCTCTGTGTTGTTTAGATATGGAATGTAGAAAAAGGTACACAGATCCGTGTGTTTGATGTTGAGCATGAGGAGCAGATTAACCATTGCCAGTTCACCAACACACGCCAGCGCATCCTGCTGGCCACTTGTTCCAATGATAAGTACACTAACACGAAGGTAATGGGATGAGGACCAGACGTACTGTTAATATACCTGATAAAACATAATGAGTGATAAAACAAACTTTGGAACATTTGATAAAACCATTATGCCAATCCCGTGGTGCATTAAAGCTTAACACCCTCTGTCATCACTCTCAGCACTGTTTCAGCATGTCTGATTTCTTTCTGTAATATGGCTAAAGACACCATCCCAGAACTGAATTCATTTGATCATTAACTGAGAACCAATAAAAAGTCGACTTACTTGACTTTCCATCTCTCCACCTGCAGCTCTGGAACATGAACAGGCAAACTTCTCAGAACACCATGTTTGGGCACACAGAAGCAGTCAATCACTGTTGCTTCTCACCAGATGATGCCTACCTTGCCACCTCATCAAATGATGGCTCGCTGAAGGTGTGGATTTTTGAACATGTATCCATCTGTCAGTCTGTCACTTCATGCTTCTCATGGTATCTCTCTGTCCCCCAGATTTTTGAGGTGGCTTCTACAAATGAGTGGAATTCTATCGACATCATCGACTGGTTTCCAGAGACTGATGAATCATGCGTTACTGTGAAGTGCAGCACATGGTCAGCGGATGGCAAGAGAATCATAGGTGCTGCAAAGAATGCAGTTTTCGTAAGTGACTGGTAATTTGTTCAGTATCCCGAGAAGATACGCTGCCAGTTTGAAGACAGGCACTCTTTAGAGTGTCTCTACATTTCTTGTGGTACGAGTGTGTATCAGTGTGACTTAGCGGCTTCTTGCATCTATAGTGTGGCAAAAAAGTATTTAGTCAGCCACTGATTGTGCAAGGTCTCCTACTTAGAAAGATTACAGAGGTCTGTAATTTTCATCATAGGTACACTTCAATTATGAGAGACAAAATGAGAAAAAAAATCCAGGAAATGACATTGTAGGATTTTTAAAAAATCAATTGCAAATCATGGTGGAAAATAAGTATTTGGTCACCCACAAACAAGCAAGATTTCTGGCTCTCACAGACCTGTAACTTCTTCTTTAAGAAGCTCTTCTGTCCTCCACTCGTTACCTGTATTAATGGCACCTGTTTGACCTCGTTATCTATATAAAAGACACCTGTCCACAGCCTCAAACAGTCAGACTCCAAACTCAACCATGGCCAAGACCAATGAGCTGTTGAAGGACACCAGGAAGAAAATTGTAGACCTGCAGCAGGCTGGGAAGAGTGAATCTACAATAGGCAAGCAGGTTGGTGTGAATAAATCAACTGTGGGAGCAATTGTAAGAAAATGGAAGACATACAAGACCATTGATAATCTCCCTCGATCTGGAGCTCCACGCAAGATCTCATCCCGGGGGTCAAAATGATCATGAGAATGGTGAGCAGAAATCCCCGAACTACACGGAGGGACCTGATGAATGACCTGCAGAGAGCTGGGACCAAAGTAACAAAGGCTACCATCAGTAACACACTACGCCGAGAGGGGACTCAGATCCTGCAGTACCAGGCCGTGTCCTCCTGCTTAAGCCAGTTACATGTCCAGGCCCGTCTCTGAAGTTTTGCAGAGAGCATATGGATGATCCAGAAGAGGATTGGGGGAATATATCATGTGGTCAGATGAAACCAAAATAGAACTATTTTGTAAAAATTCAACTCGTCAGAGTTTGGAGGACGAAGAATGCTGAGTTGCATCCCAAGACAACCATACCTACTGTGAAGCATGGGGGTGAAACATCAGTGCTTTGGGGCTGTTTTCTGCAGAGGGGGACAGGACGACTGATTCCGTGTTAAGGGAAGAAATGAACGGAGTCCATTTATCGTGAGATTTTTAAGCCAAAAACCTCCTTCCATCAGTGAGGACATTGAGATGGAACGTGGCTGGGTCTTCCAGTATGACAATGATCCCAAACACACCGCTCGGGCAACAAGGAGTGGCTCCATAAAAAGCATTTTCCAAGGTCCTGGAGTGGCCTAGTCTTGCCCCAAAACATCACTGCTCTAGAGGAGATCTGCATGGAGGAATGGGCCAGAATACCAGCTACAGTGTGTGCCAACCTGCTGAAGACTTACAGGAGACATTTGACCTCTTTTCATTGCCAACAAAGGTTATGTTACAAAGTATTGAGTTGAACCAAATTTATGACAAATATTTATTTTTCCACCATAATTTACAATTAAATTTAAATTCTTTAAAAATCCTACAATGTGATTTCCTGGATTTTTTTGTCTCATTTTGTCTCCTCATAGTTGAAGTGTAGCTATGATGAAAATTACAGACCTCTCTCATCTTGGGAGAAGTAGGAGAACTTGCACAATCAGTGGCTGACTAAATACTTTTTTTGCCTCCTATAGTTTGAGGAGGGTGAACACAGGTGAACAATAATGGAAAAAAGGCTCTTATCATAAAAACATTTGCTATAATAAAGTACTTTTTAGAGTATGGTACATTCTGATGGCATTTGTTTGAATGAATTATTCTTAAGATAAGTTCTCCTTTTAATCTAAGTGATAATAACACAAACACAATATGCGTAAACTAATGGCATACAATTGTGATTTTGATGTCTTTTTGTACAGTACTGTGCTCTTAGGCCACCATTTGATTAGATATACCATTGTTTTTGCAGTGGTATAATGACCATATATAATTGTTTCTTTGTATCCTTATTAGAATTCAGCCAGGAATACAAATATAGGACATTTGTGTGCAGTATTAAAAACTGAAAAACAAAACAAAAAATCTGAAAAAACAGTTTCTGTAGGCTGCACTAGAAAGTATGTAGTGTGACATCCCCTCATACTTCAGCGGCATCTGGCAGCTTCATCGGGATGCCAAGTTGATGGGGGGATGCCTTCTAGAGTTCAATGAAGCTTGATCAGGAATGGTCTTTTTGGAGGGGTAGCAGCCAGGGATCCACTTTTTCTGAAGGGAACAGGGTGAAAAGGTTAAGATATGCTAAAACTCACAAAGACTGGAATGAAAATCAATGGAAAAAAGTATTATGGGGTGCCGAATGCAAGTTTGGGGATAACTGAACACTTTTAAGGGTTACCCCTTATGCTCTGCCCACGACAATGTACCATGTTGTTATGCAATCCACCAATGGAATAGGATTGCCGTGGCATCACCAGTATCACACACACTCATCTCACTTTTATCTCACTGACTGAAAAATTGTACAGTGCAACAAATGGGCTATACTCAGTAGCCATTACAATTAAATCCACCTCAACTGTTCATAGGTGAAGCACGGCTGAATTATTCATTGGTATTGAACTTAATTTCAGTATTATAACTGGTAACTTGAGTGTGTGTGTGTGTGTGTGTGTGTGTGTGTGTGTGTAGGTATTTGATGTAGCCACTCTAGACATGTTGCTGGAGATCAGAACCAGTCGACTGAGCACGGTGCAATACTGTCAGGCCTGTCCTAACAGCCAGCTGCTCGCCTTAGCACTTTCTCATTACACTGTAGAGGTAAGTTAGTGTTCAGTGCTCTGGGTACACACACACACACACACACACACAGTAATCGGGCAAATTCTATTTGAAGAAGAAACGTTTAAGAACATTTCAGAAATCTTTGACTTCTTTATGACTCGTGTAGAATGTAGAATTTAGCACAACTCCTCCTCTGACTGTTCTTCTCAGGAAAATGTAATACAGGTATTATAGGTACGTTACGTTCTGTGTAAAACTGGTAGTTGACCGGACATTACCATAGTCACCTTTTGAAGCTACTGTATGTAAATACCTTACAAGTAAACTGTGTACAAATGATATGTAAATGCATCAGAGATACCAAGATGGAGACGGAGATCGATGAGTGATTGAAACGACTGATATGTTTGCTTGACAGAAGCCAAAAATGCATTAATAGACAGTATTACGAACGTGGGAGATCAGCCAGATGAAACAGAGACTCAATGGGTGAATGTGAACCAGTTTATGTAGTTACAGGTGAGAGAGAATATACAGGTAGTGGGGGAACAAACAAAGCGGTACTATTTACAATAGGACAGACACATGAACTTAGGAAATATGTAGCAGAAAGTCATACACGCAAAAACAAGTATCTACAGTGGTGCTTGAAAGTTTGAAAGTGAGTGGCAAAAGTATGTGAGCCTTTGCTTTCAGTATCTGGTGTGACCCCCCTGTGCAGCAATAACTGCAGCTAAATGTTTCCTGTAGCTGTTGATCAGTCCTGCACACCGGCTTGGAGGAATTTTAGCCATTCCTCCGTACAGAAACAGCTTCATCTCTGGGATGTTGGTGGGTTTCCTCACATTAGCTGCTCACTTCAGGTCCTTCCACAACATTTCCATTGGATTAAGGTCAGGACTTTGACTTGGCCATTCCAAACATGAACTTTATTCTTCTGTAACCATTCTTTGGTAGAACGGGCTTTGTGTGCTTAGGGTCGTTGTCCTGCTGCATGACCCACCTTCTCTTGAGATTCAGTTCATGGACAGATTGTCCTGACATTTTCCTTTAGAATTCTCTGATATCATTCAGAATTCATTGTTTCCATCAATGATGGCAAGTCGTCCTGCCCAGATGCAGCAAAAACAGGCCAACCCCTGATACTACCACCACCATGTGTTCACAGATGGAACAATCACATGGCTTGGGTAAGGATAATATAATATGCAGTATTACTATAGAAAAAAATTACCCGGATTGTAGAATCTTCTGAGGATGTAATTAGTGTTTGGTCCCATCTTTCAGTGAACCACCAACCATGTTTCTTCACAGATGGGATAAGGTTCTTATGCTGGAAATGCAGAGTTTTTTTCCTTTCTCCAAACATAACACTTTACTTTTAAACCAAAACGTTCTATTTTGGTCTCATCCTCCACAAAAACATTCTTCCAATAGCCTTTCTGGCTCGTCCACGTGATCTTTAGCAAACTGCAGACGAGCAGCAATGTTTCTTTTTGGGAGCAGTGGCTTTCCTTGCTCCTTGCAGCCCTGCTATGCACACCATTGTTGTTCAGTGTTCTTCTGATGGTGGACTCATGAACATTAACATTAGCCAATGTGAGAGAGGCCTTCAGTTGCTTAGAAGTTACCCTGGGGTCCTTTGTGACCTCGCCAGCTATTTCACGCCTTGCTCCTGGAGTGATCTTTGTTGGTCGACCACTCCTGGGGAGGGTAACAATGGTCTGGAATTTCCTCCATTTGTACACAATCTGTCTGACTGTGGATTGGTGGAGACCAAACTCTTTAGAGATGGTTTTGTAACCTTTTCCAGCATGAGGTCCTCAGAAATCTCCTTTGTTCGTACCATGATGCACTTCCACAAACATGTTGTGAAGAGCAGACTTTGATAGATCCCTGTTCTTTAAATAAAACGGTGCCCACACACCTGATTGGCATCCCATTGATTGAAAACACCTGACTCTAATTTCACCTTCAAATTAACTGCTAATCCTAGAGGTTCACATACTTTTGCCACTCACTAATATGTAATATTGGATCATTTTCCTCAATAAATAAATGACCAAGTATAATATTTTTGTCTCATTTGTTTAACTGGGTTCTCTTTATCTACCTTAGGGCTTACCTGTGTATTGTATTGGTACTGAACTGTCAGTGCTGCTTCCTGGTTAACACTGATACTGGAGTGTGTTTTATACATTACAGTCGCATACATCCAGCACAAAACAACCAGCACTGCAGCAGCTGATTTTCGAGTGTCAGCAAGGGTTGATGGGTGTATGATGTAATATAATGTCACCTTACAATTTCACTGACTTCTGCCCTAAAGTTGCATGTGTGTGTTGAGTTTTAGCTGTGGAACTTTGAGGCTAATAAGAAGCTGGCTGAATGCAGCAGTCACCTGAGCTGGGTTACCTGTGTCCAGTTCTCTCCTAATGGTTCGCTCCTCCTCTCGGCCTCTGATGACCATACCATACGAGTAGGACCTCTCTCTTCTCACACTCCCTTCTTAACCCAGCGCCATTGTTTTCTGTGCAGTATTACTGTAGTACAGTCCATTTTTAGTTCAACCTTTTAATGCTGTACACCAACATAGTACACGTATGTCTTTGATTTAAGTGGTGCACATCATATGTGTGTGTGTGTTTGCTCATGTGTTTGTAGCTCTGGGAGACGGAACGCGTGCACACCTCTTCGGCTGTGGCATTGAAGAGGGATTTTGATGTCATCTTTGGTCGTGATGACATCACAGTGGTGGCTGCTGACAGCCGGAACAGATTACAGGTGCTCATCACTAACACACCGACACGTCCTCTTGTACCCTTGGTCATTTCATGGCTTCTTGTATCCTGACTGGCTGCTCTAATTGCTCTAAGAGTTTCTAAATGTGCATTGCGCAAACGTGCTGAACGTGTTTGTTTGTGTATTTGAGGTGCGGGCTGGACCAGGATGCGCAGTCGTGCTGGAGTCAGTACAGCAGAAGTCGAGGATTCGCTGTGTCTGTATCTGCAGGCAGGAGTCTGCAGTGGCAGCCGGAATGGAGAATGGCACCGTGCAGGTAAACACACACACAAAGCTCGCCCAATGCCATCTGTGTGCTATATCCTCATGTGTCTATACACTCAGCGATCACTTTATTAGGTACAACTCCTTGTTTATCCATTTGAGCAGTTCTACTTCCTGGATAGAAGCACTTTGTAGTTCTATAATTACAGATTGTAGTTCATCTGTTTCTCTACATGCTTTGTTCGTCTCCTTTACTCTCAGCTCTAATGGTCAGCACCCCCACAGGGTCACCACAGATCAGGAACTATTTGGGTGGTGGATCATTCTCAGCACTGCAGTGACACTGATCTGGTGGTGGTGTGTTGTACTTTTATGAGTGGATCAGACCCAGCAGTGCTGCTGGAGTTTTTAAACACCACTTACAGTTGTTCACTTACTGGCAGTTTATTAGACAAAGCTGCCTTGTTGCTCCATCTTGTAGATGTAAAGTCAGAGCCAGTAGCTCACCTGTTGTTGCACAGTTTGTGTTTGTCATCTTCTAATCCTTCATCAGTGCTCACAGGACGCTGCCTACAGGATGCTGGATGCTTGGTGGACAATTTTCAGTCCAGCAGTTGCACTGAGGTGTTTAAAAACTCCAGCAGCACTGCTGTGTCTGATCCGCTTATACTCTATATCACTGCAGAGCTGAGAATGATCTTCCACCCACATAGATCCTGACCTGAGATGGTCCTGTCGGGGGTCTTGACCATTAGAGAACAGAGTAGAGAAACAGTGTGTAGAGAAACAGATGGGCTACAGTCTGTAATTGTAGAACTACAAAGTGCTTCTATACCATCATCAGATTCTCACACAAGTCCTAAAAGTAGATAAAGAGAACCCAGTTAAACAAACGAGGCAAAAATATTATACTTGGTCATTTATTTATTGAGGAAAATGATCCAATATTACATATTAGTGAGTGGCAAAAGTATGTGAACCTCTAGGATTCTCTAGAAGGTGAAATTAGAGCCAGGCTTTTTCAATCAATGGGATGACAATCAGGTGTGAGTGGGCACCCTGTTTTATTTAAAGAACAGGGATCTATCAAAGTCTGCTCTTCATAACACATGTCTGTGGAAGTGTATCATGGCACGAACAAAGGAGATTTCTGAGGAGCTCAGAAAAAGAATTATTGATGCTCATCAGGCTGGAAAAGGTTACAAAACCATCTCTAAAAAGTTTGGACTCCACCAATCCAGTCAGACAGATTGTGTACAAATGGAGGAAATTCAAGACCATTGTTACCCTCCCCAGGAGTGGTCGACCAACAAAAGATCACTCCAAGAGCGAGGAGTGTAATAGTTTGGCAAGGTCACAAAGGACCCCCAGGGTAACTTCTAAGCAACTGAAGGCCTCTCTCACATTGGCTAATGTTAATGTTCATGAAGTCAACCATCAGAAGAACACTGAGCAACATGGTGCATGGCAGGGCTGCAAGGAGAAAGCCACTGCTCTCCAAAAAAGAACATTGCTGCTTCGTCTGCAGTTTGCTAAAGATCACGTGGACGAGCCAGAAGCTATTGGAAGAATGTTTTGTGGATGGATGAGCCAAAAATTTTTCTTTTTGGTTTAAAAGAAAGGGCGTTATGTTTTTGGAGAAAGAAAACACTGCATTCCAGCATAAGAACCTTATCCCATCTGTGAAACATGGTGGTGGTAGTATCATGGTTTGGGCCTGTTTTGCCTGTATCTGGGCAGGACGGCTTGCCATCAATTGATGGAACGAATGAATTCTGAATGATATCAGAGAATTGACTAAAGGAAAATTGTCAGGACATCTGTCCATGAACTGAATCTCAAGAAGAAGGTGGGTCATGCAGCAAGACAACGACCCTAAGCACACACAGCCGTTCTACCAAAGAATGGTTTACAGAAGAATAAAGTTCATGTTTTGGAATGGCCAAGTCAAAGTCCTGACCTTAATCCAATGGAAATGTTGTGGAAGGGACCTGAAGTGAGCAAGCTAATGTGAGGAAACCCACCAACATCCCAGAGCTGAAAGCTGTTCTGTACGGAGGAATGAGCTAAAATTCCTCCAAGCCGGTGTGCACGGACTGATCAACAGTAGAGGAAACGTTTAGCTGCAGTTATTGCTGCACAGGGGGGTCACACCAGATACTGAAAGCAAAGGCTCACATACTTTTGCCACTCACTAATATGTAATATTGGATCATTTTCCTCAATAAATAAATGACCAGGTATAATATTTTTTGTCTCATGTGTTTAACTGGGTTCTCTTTATCTACTTTTAGGGCTTGTATGAAAATCTGATGATGCTTTAGGTCATATTTATGTAGAAATATAGAAAATTCTACAGGGTTCACAAACTTTCAAGAACCACTGTATGTCTGTATGTCTCTCTCTCTCTCTCTCTCTCTCTCTCTCTCTCACTCTCTCCCTTTTTCTGTCCTTTCCTCCCTCTCTGTCACTCTGTGCCAGATTGCCTGAGGCATGATGTATTTTGCTGTAGTGGGCATGACCTGTGTAACCAGAGGTGTACAGGAAGTGACTGCTGACTGGATTTCCAACCTAGTGCTCACTAAATCACTTTTAATATCTGTCTATACCTCTTACACTAGCTGACATTTATAGCTTGCATACTGTTACTTGTGGGCATATGGGTGTGCACACAACATGGCAGATCCCAGATGAGGCTCCCACATTAAACAATCATTTACCTGGAGGGATCTCAGGCACAGAGTGGTTGATCACAAAACTGTCAGGAACATCACCAGAAGGCACGTTTGTATTTCAGCATCTAACGATTTGTTTCGATTTCCACGTCTTACTCAATCACACTTGAAGCTTGTACAGAGCAGCACTTTATCTCGGCAAATACTTAATCCCTAACAACTTAGGACCTTCAAAATAGTATGCACCAAACAGTAACAATTATTATTGTTATGCCTTATTCCAATTTTCCCAAATATTTTATCCTCATGGGATATTGCTCATTGCTCTGTAATATTTGTTACCAATAGTTTCAAACATGCTAGAAAGTATTAGAAAGCATATAGAAATACAGTGGTACCTTGGCGTGCTAATTCGTGGTAATTCGTCTTAGAAGGCTTGACGAGAATTGAAAATGACGAGTACCCAGTAAGTTTTTCTCATAACGAATAATGTAAATTGAATGAATCCGTTCCAGACCCCCAGAAAATCCACACTGTATAAGGTATTATATGCAGTAATGGAGCTGTATTGTACAGGTGCTCCCTGATTTATGATGGAGATATGTTCAACAAATCCATCATAAGTTACATGTATCATGAACCGAGGAGTTTAATATGGTCTATTCTGTATAATAGTGGAGCTGACCTTATGTTTAAAACCTGTTTAAAACTATACTTTAACCTACAGATGGCCAGAATCATTAGCAAAATGCTCATTTTGTAATAGTGTTGAAAATCTCATGTAATGTAATGAGTAATGGATTGAAAGTGAAAAGTAAAAGCAAAACACTTACTCTATTGGTGAACTCCATGCACTAGCTGCTAATGCTAACTGCTCAGCCTGAAAGTTATTCGAAAGACTCCTTTCGTTTGGCTGTCATCATCTACCATTTTAGGACCCATGGGGACTTGCACTAAGAATACAGTTCTGTAGATGTAAAAGTAAATAAAAAACCGATAAACCCAGCATAGGTCTTCACTGGGAAAGAGCTGTTGTCAGACTAATTCACTGAATCACTCTGTACTGAATCGTGAATCGAGTTTCAGTCAGAATGAGTCACGCGACTCGACGCGACTCGACTCGACTCGACTCGACTCGACTCGACTCATACAAGTTTAAACAAGTGTGCCGAGTACCGAGCAAACGACAAGAACTGAGACAGATTTTTCTAGTCAAAATGGCTCAATAACTGAAAATCGACCTCGAAGTTCCGAGGTGATTGAGAACCGAGGTCCCACCGAGGTTCTTTCAATTGCGTCTTCTTTCTCCTCAAGCTTAGACAAATGATTATGCTTTTTTTTTTTTTTTTGCTTTTTACAGTTGAGCATGGCTATACCTAGACTGGGCAAAGGCCTGGGGCTCAGCTTGAGAGGAGACGATGCTCTATGAAATGGTTATGAAATGTTTGTGAGATCAGAGCCAAAATGAAATTGGACCAAACCAGTACATCTAACTAGCAAGCTAAAAATCATTAACATAAACAGAAGCCTATGAGTACAACCAGCCATTTTTGCAGTGTTCCAAAAATAGTACTATGTATTTATTTCAGTACTAAACAAAATGTTCTGCCTGTTGCTGTTGTTTTCACAAGTAATATAGTTTTATAAAGGCACCAGATGAGGTATGATGACGCAAATGGTAGCATCTTTGATGCAGCCTGGCAAAACAAATTTATGTTTTCAAGCACCAATTTTTCCATTGTGGGGACAGCTAAGTCTTTAAGACATCTTTGACCCAATATGCTGCGGAGCCATGTATGCAAGCTTCTAAGACTGCTGAAAGGGCATTTGCAGCTAATCTGCTCGCTGGCACCGTGAAGGCAGCCTGCGCAGTCTGTCTCAAAGATGGTACGATTTGGGGACTCTGCAGTTTGTAGACAGTTTGTGTTTGGAAGTGTCTCTCTCTAAGATGTTTCATGACAGATTCCTTTTTTGGTACTCATTAATGATTCCACTCATTAATGTAGAGTTTATGACAGACGACTGTGCTAGTAGGCAAGCAGTAGGTTTCATTGATTCAAGGGTAATGTCAAGTTAGTTTGCCATTATTATTAATATTATTAAACCTTCATAATTTTTGCTGTCCAGCTGTACACATGGTTATACACTGCCTGGCCAAAAAAAGGTCACCACCTGGATTTAACTAAGTAAATAGTTAAGAGCCTCCCATCGGATAATTACTGCATTGGTGATGATGTTTCAGCTGGCAGCACGTTGTTTAACCCTAACTGATGCAGTGAGTAGCTTCTCATTTGTTAAACATCCATGTGTGTGGAACAGAAGGGTCAAATTATTGGCATGCATCAAGCAGAGAAAACATTAAGGAGATTGCTGAAACTACCAAAATCAGGTTAAGAACTGTCCAATGCATTATTAAAAAATGAAAATACAGTGGGGAAACATCATCTTCGAGGAAGGACTGTGTTCGGAAAAAAGTCTTGAATGATGGTGATCGGCGATCACTTAACGTTTGGTGAAATCAAATCGTAGAAAAACAACAGTAGAACTCAGGGTTAAGTTTAATAGTGAAAGTAAGAGCATTTTCACACGCACAGTGCGAAGGGAACTCAAGGGATTGGGATTTAGCAGCTGTGTAGCCTTAAGAAATCCGCTTATCAGTGAGGCTAACCGGCAAAAACTGCATTAATATGCTAGGGAGCATAAAGATTTACCCTGTTCCAGAGTGATGGGCGCATCAGGGTAAGAAGAAAGGCAGCTGAAGTGATTCACTCATCATGCCTAGTGCCTACCGTACCAGCCTGTGTATGCAGTGCTATGATCTGGGGTTGCTGCAGTTGGTCAAGTCTAGGTTCAGTGCCCAAAGAATGAGGTCGGTATACTGAACGACCAGATTATCCCATCAAAGGATTTTTTCTTGAGCCCAAGATAAGAATGCCAGGATTCATCAGACTCAGATTGTGAAAGAGTGGTTCAGGAAGCATGAGACATCATTATTACACATGGATTGGCCACCACAGAGTCCAGACCTGAACCCCATTGGGAATCTTTGGGATGTGCTGGAGAACACTGTGCACAGTGGTCCAAATCTCCCTTCATCAGTACAAGATCTTGGGGAAAAATTAAAAGTTTGGACGGAAATAAAAGTTGTGACGTTGCAGAAGCTTGTGGAGATGATGCCACAGCGAATGCTTGCCTTAATCAAAGCTTAATCAAAGAGTGTGTGACCTTTTTTTGGCCAGGCAGTGTGCACTGCAGTGTTAAAATGACGCTTTCAATGTTTTGTGTATCGCAGTTGCATGTAAATTTCAAAGACTCAGAAGCTTGTGGAGAATGATGCCACAAGCGGATGCCTTGCCGGCATCAAAGCTTAATCAAAGATGTGTGTGACCTTTTTTTGGCCAGGCAGTGTGCACTGCAGTGTTAAAATGACGCTTTCAATGTTTTGTGTATCGCAGTTGCATGTAAATTTCAAAGACTCAAAGAACTTTTGGCAGGACCAATCTTTGTCTTCTGAATATTTCCATTTTTCTTAGGTAACCTGCTGCTGGCATTTTGAAGAAATTGCCTCAGTTCTTCTGTGTATTTTATCAGTTTATTTTATCTCTTTAATCACTACCTGACCTATATATCTACAAGGTAATCAAATTTTATCTGACGTCTATTACTTGCTTGCAGTGTCTCCTATGACCAGTAGGGGGAAGTGTGCGCACACGTGTTTACGCTCCTTAAACTGGAAGTCTCTTAAGCAGACGTGTGTCCCGGTGTTAATGTTTAGCCCTGCGCGTGTTTATTTTAATTTGTAGCACAGTAGACAGACCCTGCAGTGATGAATGGGGTATGAGGCTAGTTAGAATTTGAGGTAATATATGAATATTTGTGGAACTAGACAGGAACAATGAACGCTAGGCACAACCTGAGCTGGAGGGTTCTGCAGTTCCAGAGCCTGCAGCACACATTAGTGATGGCACTCGGTCTAGAGCTAGGCAGCGCCCACGATATGTTCTGTGACATTATTAGTTGTGATATCTGGACGTTGTCCCAACCATATTACATACCATACTTAGCAATGCTATATGGCAGTGGTTGTCAGAATTTAGACCAAGTATCACCCATTATCAAACCCAAACCTCCAAGTTCCACCTATGAGTCTCATCACAGAAACACATGCACCGCACACACACTTTTACACAGTTTATCCCTTAAATGTGTAAAAGTCTACAGGTTTATCCTTTAAATGTGCATGTTTAGTGCTCACATGCCTTCTTTGATATGCTGGTTTCATGCTCTTGTTGCTGGGAATCTCACAGCACACAAGCTATTGTGATCTTGATTCTTCCTCTGTCCCACTTTAGGTGAATCCCAAACTTAAACCTGCGTCATACCATCTCATACTGCTTCTTTGGAGCTTGCTAACACTAACAGTGCTGCCTGTGTCTAAATTAGCATCGCCTGATGTGAGGGCGGGTGATGAATTAACTTTATCTTCAATTAATTCAACAGGTTAACCAGTTTGGGCTCATTGCTCCTGACATCTGTCACCTTCAGCCACGATATAATAGTCGATTTATTTTAGTCATTCAGCTATTGTTTTGGAGAAATCCACCTTGAAAAATTCGAAATTTGGGAGGCAGTTAGCGCGACCTAGACACAAACGAACCACGACTGTCTGCATAGCCCATTTTTAAAGCAAAAAACCACAAATGACAAGTAATTTACACAAATTTTTGATTTTTTAAGTACATTTTCCAAGGTCATCTGGCAAAGCACCTCATGCTCCTTTACGTACCACCAATGGTACACATACCACAGTTTGAGAACCACTGCTATATGGGATACTGTAGTGTGTAGGGTACAGTCTTACCTCACATTGATTTAATTGATATCAGCACTTTGCCACGTGCTGTTTTTCTGTTTTTTACAATTTAAGATCGATAGAATCCATTCTTCTTTTTATTAAGAGGTAATGCCTATTAAGAAGTAATAATAGGTGGAGTGCAGAGAACTCTTCTGAAAAATATATTAATTAATTCATTTTTATATCCGCTTAATCCTTGGTCAAGGTTGTGGGAAAGCCGGTGCCTAGCCGGCAATACAGGGCTCAAGACGGGAACAATCCTAGCTCCAATCCATTGTATGGCACATACACTTATACACACCATCACATGCTAAGGGCACTTTTTAGAAACTTCAATTAACCTAATACACATGTCTTTGGACTGTGGGAGGAAACGGGAGTACCCAGAGTAAACCCATTCAGACATGGGGAGAACATGCAAACTCCACACATAAAGGACCCAGGTCACTCCCCCGAGATCAAACCCAGGAACGTCTTGCTGTGAGGCGACAGTCCTACCCACTGAGCCACCGTGTGCCCCAGAAATAACATATTGTTTGATATTTGTTTGAAATAGAGTCCATGTATTAGATCAACTAATTGTTTTCATAATATATATCAGATATATTGGACTATATATATTGGACTACAGAAATATACTCTATAGTCTGTCTAGTAGCTAAAATACACAAAGTCATTCAGAAGGACCATTAATTCATTCAGTTTATGAAATCAGTGAATTAATCACTGAAATCTCACCTTAAAATACAGGCTATATAATACGTTCATCATTCTTTAACCAAGCAGCTATAATGTGTTTGAATAAAATATGTAGGAAGATAACTGGATTTGCTTGGCTGGATCTGGTGATATGGCTGTACACTAGCCAAACTTGATCATCTGTGAGCTTGTGTGTATCAAGTATAGCGGTTGGCATCCACTTTTAGGATCTTCATCTACCTCCAGGCAGGTATGGCTTCCCTCAGGCATGTTTCATACAACTTTGATAGAGCTGCAGTAGCTGACTTCACATCTTTGAGTAAGCCCTCTAGCTGTCATCCACCGAGATTGATAGCTGTTGTATGTTAGAGGACACTCAGGCATTGGCTTGAAACTAACATAGTGAAATGGGAGAAATAACCAGCAAATGGATGGAATGTAGTTATTTAGCCTATGAGATGGATGCAGAGGAGAAATGTTTCGGTTGTAAGGATCAGGGGACACCATTAGTACACCAAACCCCACCTTCGATAATGTGATTTACATAAAAGCACACTACCCCACCAACTGTTTAAAGTGCTGGGTTGTTTTCATAGTCACCCTTTTTTTTACCGAGGAACACTGTCAAGGAACAACACATTCTGTTAAAGCTCTAGCAGTGTGAGAACCAGTTAAAATGATTTCTTCACGACACACTGAGATGACCTGAGGCTGTAAATACTGCAGCTCAGCAGGTTGTAACTTTTTGCTATTACATGAACCTCCGGCCCTACCTAAGCACAGGTCTGGTCTGTTGTAAAAGAAGCAGGTTTGTGTAAAACAACGGAGGTATGTTGCTCAGCAGGGTGTGCCATGGGTAATGATGTTGGGAAGAATGCACTGAAATGTGCTGTTCTGCACATTCTGCTACACGGGCCCCATACATATTTAAGTGGGTGCATTTTCAAGGATGACCTTCAAACAGAACACACAACAAGTGTACCGTTGTTGCCTGATAGTGACTCTGGTGCTGGAAGATTTACTTTCTGCCAATTAACCAGAAACGAGAGCAAGTTAGCTATAGAAAGAAATGAGATTGACACAACTAAACACAATGCATTCAGTGAACCTTGACTGGTACAATCTTAAAAGATTAAACTACATGTATTTGTGCGTACACACAATTGTACCCTGTTATACACACACTTTGTTCCTTGAAAGCAGTATTTCAGAAACTGCTGATCTACTGGGGTTTTCACACACAGCCATCACTAGGGTTTACAGAGAATGGTCCAAAATAGAAAAACATATCCAGCGACTGGCAATTGTTTGGTTAAAAATGCCTTGTTGATGCGAGACATCAGAGGACAATGGTCAGACTGGTTTGAGCTGGTAGAAGAGCAACAGTAACTCAAGTAACCACTTGTTACAAGCTATAGAAAAAAACATTTATAGTAAATGTTTCTAACTATAAGTTCATGAGTTTAAATAACATCAGTAAAATCACCTCTGGTGCTGCACTTTGAAATTCTTCACTAATTTATGTAATTAACTACAGTGAAAGCTTGGTTCTTGACCACCTCAGAACTCATCGAATTTGGTTCTCGACCCATTTTGATGCTTTGTCGCTTCCTCTGTAGTCGGCACACTTGCTTAAACCTGTATCGAGCCACGAGTCACGATTCAGTGATTCATATTCACAATAACCCTCAGAGAACATCCCTACTATTTTTTATCATGTTGTTCTTTATTTTTATCTTATCTATAGTACTGTATTCTTAGTGCAAATAAGTCTCCAGGGATCCTAAAAAGGTTAGTTTATAAGAGTCAACCAAAAGCAAAACAGGAACTGAATGCTCCAGAACACAGGCTGCAGTTAGTTTAGCAGCTATGCCATCGCCCAGAGTTTATCAATAGAGTAAGTTAGCTTTTACTTTTCACTTTCAATCCATTACTCTCTAAATTACATGATATTTTTCAGCACTTTATTATAAAATAAGCTTTGTGTTAATGATTTTGGCCAACTGTAGGTTAATGTCAGTGTTTTAAACATTAACTTACTTATCATAGTATCCTTTCCATATCTCCACTATTATAGGCTGCTCTACCAAACACTCGCTGAACCTCTCAGGTCATGATAAATGTAACTTATGATGGATTTGTCAGATTGTGTCCCCTTTGTAAATCAGCGATCTCCTGTACAATACAACTCCATTACTGCGTATAATGCCTTATATAGTGTGGATTTTCTGGGGATCTAGAACAGATTCATTCAATGTACATGATTCCTTATGGGAAACATTTGCTTGGTTCTCATTGATTTCGGTATTCGGCAAGCTTTCTGGAATTAATTAGCAATGAGAACCGATTAAGTTACAATTACGTTGTTAAGTGATTATTAACTTAAACTTTGTTTTCTCAGGTCTCATTTTCAGCTCGTCATTCAGTATTTTGGGAAAGGGGATTAAAGTACCTCATACATTGTATTAGATACCACCAGCTAGCTCTTACTTCTGAGCCATGGGAGATTCTATAAGTATATGCTATAAATCAAACTGTGTGTGGTGTTTCTCTCCCTCCCTCCCATATATGCAGCATGTTATTAGCCTCCCCCAGTATCAGAGATGATTTAGTAGTGGAAAGAGTTTTCACACAGCATACATTTGCCATTAACGTTACACATGAGGTGATATATTCAGTGGGCTGCGTAGAATGTATGCTTGAGTTTATCAGCAATTGTGTCGTCGTGCTGCTTAAGGATCATGTTTTCAGAGTGATTCATGGGAAATCACCATAAATTATTTCACGTTTGGATGGTGATATACAGTGATGCTTGAACGTTTGTGAACCCTTTAGAATTTTCTATATTTCTGCATAAATATGACCTAAAACAACATCAGATGTTCACACAAGTCCTAAAAGTAGATAAAGAGAACCCAGTTAAACAAATGAGACAAAAATAGTATATTTGGTCATTTATTTATTGAGGAAATTGATCCAATATTACATATTAGTGAGTGGCAAAAGTATGTGAACCTCTAGGATTAGCAGTTAATTTGAAGGTGAAATTAGAGTCAATGGGATGACAATCAGGTGTGAGTGGGCACCCTGTTTTATTTAAAGAACAGGGATCTATCAAAGTCTGCTCTTCACAACACATGTTTGTGGAAGTGTATCATGGCACGAACAAAGGAGATTGCTGAGGAGCTCAGAAAAAGAGTTGTTGATGCTCGTCAGGCTGAAAAGGTTATAAAACCATCTCTAAAGAGTTTGGACTCCACCAATCCACAGTCAGACAGATTGGGAAATTCAAAACAAATGGGGGAAATTCAAGACCATTGTTACCCTCCCCAGGAGTGGTCGACCAACAAAGATCACTCCAAGAGCA